>ML783015.1:767394-794427 GCA_009831015.1 Picea engelmannii
AAGGCCTTATTAATATTGACCTTTATTACATCCAAATATATTGATCTACCTATGTGCGGGTTAGGACCCTAACATGTCTGCCCCCTTAAAAACAACCTTGTCCTCAAGGCTTGAGATGTGGAAACTGCTGCAGAATGGTAGCTGGTTCCCAAGTGGTATTTGTTGGATTCGTATCTTTCCACTAGACTAGCACTTCCTTGATGGTTCTTTGATGCAGGTGACGCTCATGCTAGTCCAAAACTACTTTTGGTTGTAGCCAAATGGATCCTTCTTCATCTAACTCGGGAAGGTTCGTTTGAATTTGGCACCTAGTTCCAATCACCATCTTTAAGCATGAAACATGAAAAAATGAATGTAGCTTCGACTGACTGGGCAGAGCTAACTGATATGTGACTTGTCCCACACACTTGAGAACTGTATAAGGACCATAAAATTTGGGCACTAGCTTCTGAAAATGCTCGGCCTTGAGGGAAGTTTGCTTGTATGGTTGCAGTCGCAGAAACACTTGATCCCCTTCTGCAAATTGACATTCAGAGCGACCTCGATCTGCTTATTGCTTCATGCGATTTTGTGCCATGACCAAGTTCTCTTTAAGGGTACAAATAATATCCTCTCAAACTCTAAGTGTTTGGTCAACCACCTGGACCTTCGAGGTACCTGGTAAGTATGAGAGAACTGAAGGTGGCTTCTGTCCATATACTGCTTCAAAAGGAGTCATGCGAGTAGCTGTATGGTAGGAAGCGTTGTACCACCATTCGGCTAGGGGTATCCATTGAGCCCACTGATGTTGCTTTTCAGAGGCAAAACACCTCAGATATGTTTCCAAACACTTGTTGACAACTTCCATTTGACCATCAATCTGGGGATGATAAGTTGTGATGAGATGCAATTGGGTGCCCTGGAGATTAAACAGTTCTTGCCAAAAATTTCTTGTGAAAGTTTGGTCACGATAAGAAACAATAGAGTGTGGCATGCCATGAATCTTGAAGACCTGGTCCATGAAAAGTTGAGCCACCGTGGATGTAGTAAATGGGTGTTGAAGAGCGCAGAAATGAGAATACTTGGAAAGGCAATCCACAACCACCATTATGACTGATTTATTCCCTGATTTGGGTAAGTCGGTAATAAATTCCATAGAGATATCCTTCCAAATAGCTAGTGGAATCGGAAGTGGTTGTAGTGTGCCCGGAGATTTGACTGTTTCTCCCTTGTTGCGTTGACACACCTCACATTCAGCGACAAAATTACGGATGTCCTGTTTCATACCATCCCAGAAAAAAGAACGTTTGACTCTGTCATATGTTTTGGTGAACCCTGAGTGCCCCACTGTGGGTGTAGCATGAATCTCATAAAGTACCGTGGATTTAAGCTTTGATTGTTTACTTAAATAAAAATGGCCTTTGTATCGAAGCTCATCCTGGAGCCAAGAGTACCCTAGGGAAGCCAGAGCCTTGGTCTGCAATTGTTGGATCATATGAGAACTTTTGGGATCTTGAAGCCATTCCTTGCGCACATCTTAGAGCCAATCGGGTACAATGAAGGAAAGAGAAAAAAGGGATCCTTCTTTTTCATATTTTCGGGACAGTGCATCCGCCACTACATTGTCTTTTCCCTTCTTGTAAATGATCTCATAATCATAATCAAAGAGCTTAGCCACCCATTTTTGTTTCTCCTAGGAGGAAATATGTTGTTCTAGAAAGTACTTGAGGCTTTGATGGTCGGTCTTGATTTGGAAGCGTTTCCCCAAGAGATAAGGGTGCAACAGATCAACGACATGCAAAATAGCCAACATTTCCTTTTCATAAATGGGTTTGCCCAGATTCCTTTCAGACGGTTGTTTGCTGGTGAAGGCCAAAGGTCGACCCTCTTGCATAAGGATAGCACCGATTCCTTTCCCTGAGGCATCACATTCCAACACAAAGGTCTTTGTGAAATTAGGAAGGGCTAGAACCGGAGTGGTGCACATGGCCGTCTTCAAGGTTTGAAAATCTTGAGCATCGGTTGGAGTCCAGGTGAAAGAGTTCTTTTTGACGAGAGAAGTGAGAGGTGTTGCAATCTTTCTGTAGTTCTTAACAAACTTGCGATAATACCCTGTTAAGTCCAGAAATCCACGCAAGATTTTGAGAGTCTTTGGGTGCGGCCAATCTTGCATAGATTCAATCTTTTTCGGATCCACCCTGATGCCATTCTTGCCAACTAGATGACCCAAGTATTCTACTTCTGAGGCACCAAAAGCACATTTAGATTGCTTCAAGAAAAGTTGGTGCTGGGAGAGGAGATGGAGAACTTGATCCACATGAGTAAGATGGTCTGTCTAGGTTTTGTTATAGATGAGGATATCATCAAAGAAAAATAAGACAAAATGATGGAGAAAGGGACAGAAGACATGATTCATGAGGCTTTGGAAGGTGGAGGGGGCATTACACAAGCCAAAAGGCATGACCAAAAACTCATAGTGGCCCTCATGAGTGCAAAAGGTTATCTTGGGAATGTCTACCTCTTTCATACGTATCTGGTGATAGCCTGAGTGAAGATCAAGTTTAGTAAAGAATTGGGTGCCACTCAATTCATCCAAGAGGTCATCAATGATAGGAATGGGAAACTTGTCTTTAATGGTCAGTTTGTTGAGGGCATGGAAGTTAGGACACATTCACCAAGAACCTTCTTTCTTCAGGACCATGACTACAGGAGAAGAGTAAGGGCTCATACTAGGGCAGATAACGCCTGCATTAAGGAGTTCCTGGACCATTTTCTCAATTTCATTTTTTTGTGAGAAGGGGTGGCGATATGGACGGATATTAGGAGGAAGGCTTCCAAGTGCAAGGGTAATGGAATGATCATGAACACCTCGGGAAGGAGGGAGGCCTTGGGGAGTGGAAAATACCATTTGATGTTTAAAAAGGAGAGCTTGGAGGTCATGCGGCACCGGGGGTGTCTTTGTTGTTTGAATGGCATGGAGTTGGGAAATGACACTAGAATGACCTTTTTTGAGCATCTTTTCCATGCGATGGGAACTAATGACCTCAGGTGAACCAAAAATGATGCCTTGGAATTTATATTGGTGGCCTTCCTGGTCGAATTGCATGGTTAATGCCTTAAAATCCATGAGAATGGGACTCAAAGTTCTTAGCCAGTATGCACCCAACACAATGTCACAACCACCCATGTCGATAGCAAACACATGGGATTTTAGGTTGTAGTCACCGATTTGGAGACGCACATTTTCACAGTGCCCTCCAAATTTCATGGAACCACCATTGGCAATCATGGTTTGGAAATTGTTGACAACATGGATGTAGCAATGAGTTTCTTGGGCAATGCGGCGATGAATAAAATTATGGGTTCTTCCACTATCAACCAGAATGATAACCTTCTGATGCTTGATGTAACCGATTAACTTGAGGGTTTGGGGAGCAGAAAATCCAGTGAGAGCATTGAGGGAAATGATGGGTTCTACTTCGGGAGGGTCTGAGGGAGGGGTTATGTCAGTGATTTCAGGTGACTCAGACACAAGGGGAGTTTCAACATCCTCTTCTGAAATATCCTCAGAGATGGCCATAAAAAGATTTTGTTCCTTACACTTGTGGCCCGGGAAATATTTGTCATCACAATTCTAACAAAGGCCTTTGAGTTGGAATTCATCCATTTCAGCCCTAGTCAATTTTTGGATTTTTAATGGGGCGGAGGGAGTAGTGGGAGTGACGAGTTTAGGGCGAGGGATAAAGGAGGGTTTTCAGTTTTGAGATGATACAACATGTTGTGCTTCTTTATCTCTTTTAGTAGCCTCCACCCAAGTCGAGGGTTGAGCCATGAGGACATGGGCCCGAATCTCCTCCTTGAGGCCACTAATAAAACACTCTCGAAAGAAAGCATCAGTCATGCCCTCTGTTCGAAAATCCAGAGGCAGCTATGAAGTCTTCTACTGTTCCGGATTGTTTCAACTTTTTCAACCGACCCAAATGGTTGGTGTCCATGTCAAAGCATTCATAAAGCTCAGTCACAAATTGGGTCCAAGCAATATACCCTTGACGGGAAGTTTTTCTCCATTGACACCATTGCCAACGTTCTTGATCTAGATGGAGAACACCATACCAGAGTTTTTCCAAGTCATGTGTAATGCCGTATAAAGAGAAATAATGTTCCATTTGGGTTACCCAACCAGTGGGGTCCGAGCCATCAAATTTGATCAAATCCACCTGCGGAAGGCATATGTCACGTTGAAAGCGATGGGACTAAAAGGTATGGGAATGGGAGGAAGTTTCGCCTTCATTCTTTGGAGGTGCTTCAGAGAAATGGTCATCTGTAGGGATCTTCAGTTTGGTGCAAAGTGATGCAAAGACAGATTCAAGCTGGGTGGTCAGTTCTTGTTTGACTTCCTCCATTGAGGACTGCATGGTTGTATTTATGGTAGCATTGATGGACGAATCGATGGAAGCAACAGTAGCACTGGGTTGTTTCACTTATTTTTGGGTTTGTAGGAAACCAGATTGCATGGTGTTGAAGCGAGCTTCCAGTTCTTGGCTACAGGTATGGGCCATGAGGATGGGTGAACTGAAAAGGGGCGGGTGGGGTAAAAAATTTTGCCGAAAAATGATATGGATGAATGTGATAAGTGTGGAGAGATGAATCCAATGGAATAGGTCTCAAGAATACTGCAGTGATTAAATCTCCAAATGCTTAACCAGAAAGAGATGTGTATTTACTTGGCAACCTGAACACAGTTGCGCGGCAATAGATATGGTCTATTTTAATTTGTTTATGTTTCTGTCCCCCAAGGGTTAGGTATTCAAGGGTTCTACAGACAAGGGTTTGCCCTGTGCTATAGCTCTCTGATATACGTGTGGGGTCCAATAGTAGCACTTGGCCCAATATCTCAAGGCACTAACTAAGGAGGATAGACCATACCCTTAGCCGTACTACCCGACTACCCAAGTACTAGAGAGTATCTTCCCAAGTGTTGTTCTTGGTGACATTATAGTAGTATGGAGGCCGATAGGTTTATCTAAAGAGGGCTTCAGGAAATCTAGGCCGATCTATACACAGGTGTTGTCTGATGTGCTACCACTCGAAAGGGTACCAACATGGGTTACAAGGGTGGCCAACATATGTGCGCTTAAGAACCACTTGTATTTCCTATGTGTATGAATCCCTCAACCGCAGGTTTATGCACGTAACAATAGATCTTTGTGGTTTAAAGACGTCAGAATACATCTCTACCTTGAAAAACAAAATCCCACAATTTCTGCCAAGGAAAGTGCTCTGATACCACTTGCAAGATACCGGATATAATAAATATGCAGAACAGAAATAAAATGCTAGAAATGGCAGAATAACAGTAATACATCCAGCATAATCTCCACAATAACATAGAAATGATATAAGAACAACAACAGAAATAACACTTTGATTCATAAAGAAATGTTCACAGGCCTCTTCGAGGGGGCATCCTCCAATCGAGCAGCGCTCTGTTACAATAATCTCCAAGCTAGGTTTTTCATACCCTCGACCCTTATTTATACTAAATATGTCTATCAAGAGAAGTATCTAAAGGAAGATCCTTCTAGAAGCGGAAGCTTCTATTAGGTCTTCTTACATCCGCCTTATTCTATTTTATTGAAAGGCCTTATTAATATTGACCTTTATTACATCTGAATATATTGATCTACCTATGTGCGGGTTAGGAACCTAACAGAGTTCGAACTCATAAATAGTTATCCTGAGATTCTTTTTGTACAGTAAAGTCATTAAAGTTATCGAGCTCCAATGCAATAGAAAGGATCAAGCTAATCATGGAGCATTCTTCCCTTCTAGGCAATTCTTTGTCATCATGTCAACTCTTAGTGTGTTACCTTTTTAAGACACGCAGTTACATTTTCTCTCAGCTTGGTCTCTTGAAATACTACATTCATGCATGCTTTATGGCCACTTGTACCATCAATGGAAATAGGGAATGGTCTAGGTAGTGGCAAAGAAGTATCTTGAGGCAAAGGATTTGGTGCAACTGGAACAAATGAGGAACTATTTTCCATAAATTATGTAACGTTCACTCCATTTGGCTTCCAAGTTGGTCCTACAAGATAATCCCATTAGGCTTGACACAACAAAACTCCTTTAAATATTTTTTCCCCCTCAACACTAATTGCTATCATTTCTCTTGTTGCTAAGATAAATAACTAGATTTGGCCAAGGAATGTGCCTACTATCACAAAATCATCATTGCTACCAAATAGAAGTATGAAAAAAATGACTTTTAGGAGAATCCCAAGGCTTTGTTGATCCCGCTGATGTAAAAAAACACCTGTGTCATCTATAAATATTATAGACTGTGGTTTTATAACTTATTTCCAGCTAGTTTCAAGCCCTATCCTACCTTTTTAAATCCCTATTTCATATGTATCCTACCTATTGTTTTCTGATTCAAGCCCTATCGCTACTCCCTCTCTAATCAATTTATGATATTATTGTTCCTTGTTGTTCTTTCCAGTTATAAGGATGTTAGGATTTTTTGGGTAGTGTTTGTTGATTACAGAGGTCTTGTAGCTCCTATTTTTAGATTATGTATTTCAGCCTAACCTTTCTAAAATCCCCAAGAAACAAACCTAAAATATAGGGGGATTTACAATCCTTGTTGTTGTGTTCACTGCAAAGAAAATGATGAATCTCTCTCACTTATTACTTCCACTTGTTCCGGAGGTATAGGATGCTACTTCATTTATAAGGAGATTTCATTTTTCTTCTATGACGGTTCTCATTGTGGAACAACCTTTGATGCTCGAGCATATTTATACATTAATGGATGTAAGGGGAAAGGAGTCTTGAGAAGTGTTTTGAATTTGTCACTTAAAAGTTTTCTGTTGAAGGTGGCTTCATAAGAATAAAACATTTTTTCAAGAGTTGATTTCAATGTTTAAAGATGTTATCACTGAAATTTTGTCCGCAAATGGTTACAAGAATTCAGCATCGTCAAATAGTTATGAGGTCACCCATGGACCAAAATTACCACAAAATCATTTCCAAAGGGTCAAAAACTATGCAACCAATGCTAAAATTAAAAGACGCTATGACGACACAGGGAGTCTGCACGCATGCGCGAAACAGAAACGCAGAAATCGTGCACATGTGCATGATGCGCGACTATTGTCGCAAAAAGCTGCGCACCTGAGAAACGACGCATTTATGAGAGTGGTTGGCCTCCCACCCACTTCTAGTTCAGCTTCCAAGTTGATTTGACACTCAAATCTGGACTGGATTCGACTGGGTGGCTGGTCAAAGACATTGAAATGCCCTAATTAGCCTCTTTACACACTACAAACTGGTTGGACAATACCTCAAAGGAATGCTATAAAAAGGCCATGGATGCACTTCATTTTTCAAGGAATTTCATAACAAAGTTATTCTACTACTATTCTCTTGATGAATCCTCTATTCTCACCAAAAGTATACTAGCATCATTGCATTGAGCAATCCATCTCATCCCTTGAGTGGATTAGCAAGGAATTCTTTCACCATTTTCATTTTCATTTTCAAAGTTGTAAGAAGAACTTATTTGTGGGGGTCCAAAGAGCCCTCCATTGGAGGAAGAAGGGACTCATAGTCCTCTTTCTTCTTGGTATATTCTTTCACTAATATCAACCTTACCATTGGTGACATGGGTCTTATTGTTTCTTTTGCCCTTATGTCCCTATGTTCATTAGTTTAGTTGTTGTTTTATTTCTTAGTTTATTTCTTAGTTGTTCTTTCATATTTATTTCTCTAACCCTTTTCCTTACAACTGTTCTTCTTAGCAAACCCAACTAAGCTTGCAAGCACCTCTATTTTTCTCACTAAGGTGACGAAAGAGGCGCAACAGATTGGTGAATCCACTGGGGAAAGGTATCAATTTTCTACCTGATTTGGGTTTTTCTAGCTCTTCTTTTGGTTCATTTAACTTGCAGGTGCATTAACCGGCCCAAGCCGACCTGCTAAACATCCAATTCCAAGTTGAATTGAGAGAATTCCATCTGAATTTTTTCTTCACGGCCATGTGTCTATCGTGCATGGGTTTTCTGGCCCACAGATGTACATCATGCACACATGCGCCCAAGTCACAGTTCTGTTCTGCGCACCTGTGCCCAAGAGCTCATTTTGGTCTGCGCACAGGTGCTCAGTGCGCCTCTGTCTCCACTGAGACCTGCGCACCTGTGCAAAAATTACACATTGTAAGGTTTTTTTTTTTATTTGGGGAAGGTCCCTAGCCTTATTAAAAGTGATTTCATGCATGTTTAAGCTACACCATACTTAGTTCCCTATTCATATAAAGGGATTAGTCAAAACACATAGGCACTTAGGAGGTTTAAAAACATTTTTTCCTCTTGTTGCTTTCATTTTGCCACATGGATGGCTTGCTTTGACTAAATATATAAGTTGGAAATCATTTGTAATCACATCTAACTTTCATTGGGACTAGAAGTTGGATAGCAATCACTTAGTATGCTCTTCTCTCGCGCCTCCAAGCGACCTTGAGAATCAGAAAAAGATTGTGGGACAATTTCATCTCCCTTAAGAAGATTAAAACCTTTAGGAGAGGACAACAACCCTTCTTGGGACTCCTCTTAGTTTATTTTTTCAAACACATCTTAAGATTGTAACGAGCCCATACATGCCCACATGCTACAAAGATAGGATAGTGTTGAAATTTACTTTCTTAGATCAAATCACTAGGGAAGTTTAAAGGTTTTGTAACGGGCCCACACATGCCCACATGATAACAATCTAGGATAGTTTCAAAGATTTTCTTAGATTAAATCAAAATAGGGAGTTAAAGGAATAATAACGGACCTGCATGTCCACATGTTAGCTTCCTAGGGACTTTTGAATTACGCAAGGTTGTACCAAAGGAATTTAGTTAATTAGGTAATCAACACTTGTAAGAACCAATCGAAGTCCACATGCAGCAAGGTGACACCTAATTCATTAAAACATTGGCACACTTTCACTCATTCACACACAAAAGTCACTTATCACTCACATAGTTTTTTCTCGAAACGTGGAGGTCAAATTAAGTTTCCTCCAAAGGGATTCCGAAACACCCCACCCTTCTCTTGACGAAACTATCCACTCCCGTTTTAAATTCAACGAGGTTGGTTCACACCCCCAACCTCCCAAACAACCACATCTAAATTTTTTCTAAAAAATCACTAAGTTTTCCTCCATTGGAGGTGCCAAAAGAAATTTTTTAGTCTAGGTAGGATTTCAGGGATAGGCATCCAAATAACTCCCCGTTATCTGGTTCTCTCAGTATCAAAACAATAGAAGTTGTCAAATAGGGAACTGAAAATCCTCCAAGTCAAGTGTTCCTAACACCATAAGGCAGGGAGATACCCGTGAAGGGTTGAAGGCTGAGGTCTGATTGTTCTGTGCGTCCCCCCTTGAGGCACCCACCTCTTGGACATGATCCAGCTCGTGACCCATTTCTTAGGTCGAAAATCTAAATGTCGCACTTTGACTGAGGTACCTAGTGACCAAAATTTAGGACATCTACCTAGGTGGAAATTGTGGGCTGCAATTGCACCTTGATCGGATTTTGTGTGGCTATTGGGAAATATCACCAGCTCTTTCGGGATATGCCCCCTTTACCCCTCATTATAACCGATTATTTAATCATTCACTAGTTTCTCTTCCAGTGACTTCAAACCCCACTGTTGAGTACTATTGGAAGGTCCAGTGCTATTCGAGAGGAAGGACATTACGTCTTTTAGGACACGAGCATTTTTTTTCTTTGTTTTCCTATGCAGACAAAACCCCCTTATCCACATATATGTTTCTTTTACTTTATGTATGATGCACTTTTGATTACATGTTGATTTAGATATATATTGTGCTAAGTTCAAAAAATTACAACAAAGGCTCTTGTTTCTTTATTACTCTCACCACCATTTTCACACATTCACTCAGTTAGTCGAACATCATAGGGGACCCACAAAATCATCGTTGTTCCAGATGCTTGCCAAATCTCCCTCCTATCTTAGGGGGAGTGTCTGGTTTTGCCCACTCATCGGCACCACCTTCTTACACTCCAGTGAGTGCCATTGTCTTAGTATCAACCTTGCTTGGTTCCACATTACTTGGGTCCACTTCCCAAGGTCCTCCATCCACTCGCTCTCCTTTACACGGAAGCAGGGGACCAATTTCCTCTCAAGGGGGAAGTACCAACCCACCTAGCCCCCCTCAAGGGTCAAGTTCACAAAACCCTCATACCATGGCTAGAGTTAATCCTACACCAACGCTCCTGATGCCATATTTGGCCTCTCTTAACATACCAGATCTAAGAAAACTTACCAATGATCCTATATTGCATGACCCCACATGGCCTGCAATGCCCACCAAACTACCTTCAGACATCCCCAAGTTTGAAGGAAAGGCAGGGGATGACCCTGCCAATCATGTCATGACTTTCCACCTATGGTGCTCTTCCAGCAACATCATGGATGATTCCATCAGACTTAGATTATTCCAACACACACTCACTGGCCCATCAGCCAAATGGTATGTAGATGAAAAATCGGGGTCCCATGTGACTTTCGAGTCCTTGGCCAAAGCATTTTTGACCTTCTTCCAATTACCAATCCACCATGAGACTGGTCTGGAACTACTCTCTAATTTCAAGCAAACCTCAGTCAGACATATCGCTGATCACATTCATGAGTGGCGTAGGCGACATAGTTTGTGCAAAGCATAAACCACCAAACAATAGTGTCTTGACTGGTTTCTTAGATCACTTGTCTCTCTCCTCGGTAAGGATGTAGCTTCCACCTTCCCTCAATCAAAAGAAGAAGCCATCAGTAAGGCTCAACCATATGACCTCATCTATTCACAGTCAGGGTACTTATACACTGTACTTCCTGATCTCCCAAAACCCATGCCATTTGGCCAAGACAAACCCGGGATGTCTCACTCAGCAGACGGACTGATTGGTAATACCACTCACCACGGTCCACAACCCCAACAACCACCAATGTATGAAACACCTCAATATCCATCGGCATATAAAGGCACCTCTTAATTCCCCCCACCCCCTTATCAACAAGCATACCCTGTTGCTATGCATCCACCCATCGGTGGGCCACCGTCGGTGCCCCCCATACAACCACCTATTAAAACAAGTTCCAATACCCCCTCTACCTCAGCTTATAGTACTAGTGAAAGCACCACACCTTCCTATGTACCTTACGGATTGTTACCCCCATAGAATCCATACTTTCCATTTCCTGGTACCCCACAACCCATGGATCCCCCACATCCTCATGCTGGGGTGAATTTTGTTCAACCCTCTCTCGTTCATCAATATCAAAATTTCGAACAAATGAATACAGAAAATCTGACCCACCCGTCGAATAATGCCAAAAATAAAGGAAGAAACAGGAACAACAACAACCCGGGTCAAGGAGGAAATCAACCCCCGCAGAACCAACCTACTGGGGGAAACCAAAACCAAGGGAATCAAAACCCCCAGGGGGGCAACAACAATAGGCATCAAGGGAGGAATAAAAATAATGTTAAAACCAACTTCCCTTGTGCCCTTTGTGGTGAGTTCGGTCATTATACTCATCATTGCCCCCAAATTGCCGATTTCAAATGGCTGAAAGACTCAGGCAGTCTACCACATCCTCCAACACCACCTGCCCCTCAGCAGGCCCCACAAAAATATGTGCAACAACCCCCCCCAGCTGTGTTGCATAATCCCATTCCACACCAAGGTGTTATGAACACTCAATAAGAGATACAGCCTACCCCACCACAATTGGGACAATACCTCAATCCAAACAATCTAGTAGATCGTACGATCCTCCTCACCAGTGAGGAAGAAATCCTTCTGCAAACACATAATCATCAATACCAGGCACTTGCACATGATCTTAATCACACATGTCCCAAAGACAACTTTCCAATGCCTTTCATCGATCAAATTATTGATGACTGCGCAGGCCACGAGGCTCTATCCTTCATGGATGGTTTCTTTGGCTATAATCAAATCCAAATCCACCTCGCCGATCAATACAAAACCACATTCACTACCCCTTGGGGTACTTTTTCATATCGTGTCATGCCGTTTGGCCTAAATAATGTTGGCGCAACTTTCCAATGGGCTATGACATATATTTTTCATGATCTAGATCATATCATCCTTGCATACTTGGATGACCTCACAGCTCGATCCAAGAAATGCACCCAACATCTAGATGATTTACGGATCATCTTCCAACGGTGTCGTTAGTACAATATCCGCTTGAACCCCCTCAAGTGCGTGTTCTGCATCACTACAGGGCACCTCCTCGGATTCATCGTTTCCCAAAGCGGTATTACCGTGGACCCCCTCAAAGTCCAAGCCATCACAGAAATTCCACCTCCCCATAATTTACGTCAACTCCAGAGCCTACAAGGAAAAGCTAACTTCCTACGACGATTTGTTCCGGACTACGCCACTCGAGCACATGGTTTCCTTCGCTTACTACACCAAGACATCCCATTTTACTGGGATGCACATGCCCAAAAATCATTTGACGATCTTAAAATGGTGCTCTCTAACACCCCTTTAATTAGTGCACCCGACTACAATCGCGACTATATCCTCTACATCTCAGCATCAGTTGTCTTAGTAGCAGGAGTTCTTGTTCAAATCGGTGATGACGATCGTGAGCATGTCATTTACTACGTTAGTAAAAACCTCTCAGAGCCACCCTTGAAGTATAAATACGAAGAGAAACTAGCTCTTGTAGTCGTCCTCGCAGTCCAGAAACTGTGTCATTACATTTTGCTTTGCACAACTAAAGTCATCGATGATTCCAACCCTATGCAATAATTTCTCAGTCGTCGGTAAATTAATGGAAAATTTTCCCGATGGATCGTTATCCTTCAGGAGTACGATCTTGAATTCTCAACACCCAAGAGCAAGAAAGCTTTCGTCCTTGCCAAATTTGTCATGGCCTTCCCCTTTGACACTACCAGTGCCCCCGTCAATACTGATTTCCCTGATGAACATCTCTTCCACATCACTTTAGATGACCCTTGGTACGGTGACCTCCTCATCTATCTCCGAACACAAAAATTTGGTAACCATCTTTCACGAGATGATCATCGTCGTATTCGCCACCAGGCACCCCTCTACCTCCTCATCGAAGACATCTTATACCGACGAGGGGTCGACACCATTCTTCGTCGTTGCCTGACTATTGACGAGGCCAATAGAGTCTTGTACGACTGCCATAGCAGTGCATGTGGGGGCCATCTTTTGGGAATGTCCACTACTCAGAAGATCATCCGAGCAGGTTATTTTTGGCCTACATTGTTTCACAACTGCATTCATGCCCTGAAATGATGTGAGAAATGTCAGCTTTACACCAACAAAGCATGAGCACCACTTGCTCTTCTTCACCCAGTCATTACTGCCGGCCCCTTTTGTAAATGGGGCATTGACTTCATGACTTGTAATCCTCCCTCCAGCAATGGCCATAAATACATTTTTGTCGTATTCTATTACTTCAAAAAATGGGTGGAAGCTATGCCCACCTTCAACAATACCGCTAACACAGCAACGCATTTTTTCTTTAACCACGTCATATCCCACTTTGGAGTACCACTCCAACTAGTTTTCGATCACGGGAAACACTTCGAGAATGAGACTTTCATCGAACTCTCATCTCGGTTAAGATTCTCCCACGAGTTTGCCTCACCATATTACCCTCAGTCTAATGGACAGGTTGAAGCAGTTAACAAGGTCCTCAAGACCATGTTACAGCGCATGGTTAACAAACACAAGACCAATTGGCACCATATGTTATTTTCCGCGCTATGGGCTTACCGTACAGCTGTGAAAACAGCCACTGATTTCACACCATTTCATCTAGTCCATGGGGTTGAGGCCACTCTTCCCATCGAATGCGAAATTCCCACCTTACGCACCGCAATTGAGCTATTACCCAACACTGCTCCAATGGAGCAGCGCTTGCTTAACTTAGAGTCCCTGGACAAAGACCGTCGATCTTCATTACAGAACAATGAGGCAGCTAAAAAATGATCAAAGGCCACCTTTGACCGCCATGTCAACCTTTGCTCATTTCAGGAAGGCGACCTTGTCCTTGCTTACGATAACGCTCACGATACCTTCAGTCAGGGAAAATTCAAATCACTATGGCATGGCCCCTACATTATCCAACATTGCCTCACCAAAGGCGCATACATCCTAGCCTCTCCCGAAGGCCTCTCTCTTAAAGAACCTGTCAATGGGTTATACTTAAAGAAATTTTATGCCTAAACGTAGTCATTATATTCTAGGTTATTTTCTTTTATAGTGTTTTTAATCTTTTTTTCCATCCCTCACAACTAAACTATCATTTGTGCTATTGACAGATGCTTCCTCCACCAGCCTACCACATCGGTTACGCCGACGGCACCAGCCGTTGGACACAAAATCTCACTTTGGCAGCTTGGGCCCTCTATACCCCCTCACATGAAATGCTCCATTCAAGTGGCATATGTTTGGGTTTAGCTACCAACAACCAAGCCGAATACACTACCGTCATTGGCCTTGTCGTCGATGTCCAACATCATCGTATTCGTCACCTTAGTGTCCTTCTCGACTCTCAACTAGTCGTTCTCCAACTCAACAATGTGTATCGTGTCCGCAATCCTTGCCTCTTTCACAAATACCTGCAGGTTAGACTTTTATCTCGACATTTTGATTTCATTACATTTACACATATTCCAAGACAATTGAATCAAATTACAGATAACTTAGCTAACATTGTGTTAGACTGGCATATATCACTGATCCGGATTATTTTCGGCACGAAATGAGATCAAAGATATAATAAAGAAATGCACAGAGATGTCACAGATATTCAATAATATAACAGAATGTATCAGATATGCAACCATAAACACAGATATACAGTAATACACGATTTCTATTAATGAAAGAAATGTACAGAGACTGTAAAAATACAGAGTGAAAGACTCACTAGAATGGTGGCAGCTTATCTCTGAGAAGAGATGTAACGGTTGCTTGCATTCGCAAGAAGATGATTACAATGAGGCTCTGAAGGCCTTTTTATTATAAACGGGAATGCCAAAAGTCCTAGACATCCAAAAACCTAACCCTAGGAGATGAAGCGCCAAAAGTCATTTGGGCCCCATTTGGGTAAGTTAGTACATCAACTTCCCGGGGTCGTAACTTTTGCATACGATCTCTGTTTTAGGCGTATGATAGCTTGTTGGAAAGGTATTGTCAAGGAGATTCATTTTGGGGGCTCAATCATCGATTTAGCAATGATTGAGAACCTCGATCTCGAAAAACCTTCATTTAGGCCCTCAAAATGGCCCCGGAAGTTAAAACATGCTAAAAATAGTAAATTGCCAAAATTGTCAGAAAGTTGTTTTGAGCCAGTTGGAAAAGGTGGGTGGCCACCGATATCCACCTGGATCAATCCTCCATCCTTAGGAAGCAATGGTCTCCATTTCATTGAGTTCCCGAGGGAGAAGGAAAGCATTTGTTGAATCTACATCTTGGTGAGCTGCTTGTCTTGCTAGAGACGTCGTGTTGCTCAGTTTGTGAAAGTCTATCACGAACCTGTTGAGGTTGAGGCTGTTCAACAAGTCGAGATACATGAGAGGACGGTGTGCAGAAGGAATCTTTGCGCTTTGCTTCAACCTTGTCAACCTGCTTCTGTTGGATAGAAGGTGCTTGGGGCAAGGCTGTAGTGGTTGCAGTGTCCTTTTGTTCTCCTTTTGAACAGATTGTGAAGAAGCTGAATTTTGCAATATGATATACTACCTTGCAAAAGTTTTTAGGTGGAACAGTAGTCGGAACTACCTCTAGTACTCTGTAGAGATGACCCCCCAAAGTAACAATGACACTATAGGGTCAAGACTCATAAACAACATGGCTTCTCCACATATATGGTTGGCCCAATAGCACATCATAGACATCCAGTGGGGAAACATCACATAATACCTCATCCTTGAAGGGTTGGATGCCGTATGATAATCGACACTGTTGGCTGACATGAAGATCTCGTCCTTGGCGAAACCACCCAATGTTGTATGGTTGCGGGTGTGGTGTTGTCGGCAATCCCAACTGTTTGACGACCTCTGCTGAGATGAGGTTCTTCTGGCTTCCGCTATCAATAATAAAATGCAGTGGGGTCCCCTTCACCCACATCTTCGAATGAAAAAGGCACTCCCCCTCTTCAGGATCTATTGGTTCTTCTGGTTGAATTGCTGCGATAGCAACAATAGCAGTGGGGTCTGCGTCAATGATCTGTCCTTTACCATTATTTTCAGAATCATATTTTGAATCAGGGTTCGTCTCTTTGTCTTTGATCTTGGCCACTAATGACTGTTTTGAGCGACATTCATCGATGTTGTGCCAAGGGATTTTGTGGAACTCGCACCATTTTCCGGTGTCCTTCTTTGTCTTCCCGTGACCCTTCTTTTTCTGTGTCTTGGACTGGTTTTCGGGAAATTGTTTGTTAGGTCCGTCTTTGTCATACTTTGGTTGTTGCAGATTTGTAGACCCGAACTCTCATTTGTTATGGTGCTTAAATTTTTGCTCAATTTTAACATCATATCGATAAGCAGCACCGAGTGATGAGATGTCCAGAAAATCCATTTCAGTCTGGATGTATCTGTGTAGAGCCCCACGGTATTTTAGAACCAAATGTCGCTCAGAGTATTTGAAACCTAGCTTGGTGCGCAAGGTATGGAAGGTATTGGTGAACTCCGGAACTGCTTGGCCCCTCTCTTGCCACAGTGTGGTCCATCTCATGTACTGGTCCTCATAGTTGCCAACAGGGTAATACTATTCCTTTACTGCATCCACCAAAAAATCCCAAGTGGGATCGGCCCCATATATCCCAGACTCCTTTGTAGAACTTTGCTCCTAGTAAGTTTCCCACCAATTTTTGACATGAGGGAGAGCTTTAAGGAGTGCGAAGGTGATCTTTTCTTTGTCAGAAAAATTGTGAACAGAGAAATAACCTTCTAGCAGAGTTAACCATTTTTCTAGGGCTTCTGCATCTATCTGTCCTTCAAATACAGTAATATCAAAATTAACTTGTACCTTGAAAGGAAAGGCGCCTCCAAAGTGGTCGCTTGATGAATATGTGCCTGCTGTTACCGGCAGGCGTTGAAGGATGTGGGCAAAATTCTACATCATTTTGTCCCTTTGTCGCGTGAGAGCTTTCTCAAGCAACAGATTGATAGGATCGTCTACTCCATCATTTTTCTTTTCTTCCGCCATTGAGGGTTTCTTGGGTGTGCAAGAGAAATTGTCTTCAAGAGAGACAAACTCAAGACCCAACTTGCTATATTCGCACCTCATCGGGGACATGCACCTAAAAAACGATCAAGAGCAGCCTACTCTGATACCACTGATCCAGATTATTTTCAGCATGAAATGAGATCGGAGATATAATAAAGAAATGCACAGAGATGTCACAGATATTCAATAATATAACAGAATGTATCAGATATGCAACCATAAACACATATATACAATAATACATGATTTCTATTAATGAAATAAATGTACAGAGACTGTAAAAATACAGAGTGAAAGACTCGCTAGAATGGTGGTAGTTTATCTCTGAGAAGAGATGTGAAGGCTACTCGCATTAGCAAGAATATGATTACAATGAGGCTCTGAAGGCATTTTTACAATAAATGGGAATTCCAAAAGTCCTAGACATCCAAAAACCTAACCCTAGGAGATGAAGCGCCAAAAGTCATTTGGGCCCCGTTTAGGTAAGTTAGTACATCAACTTCCCGGGGTCGTAACTTTTGCATACGATCTTCGTTTTAGGCGTATGATAGCTCGTTGGAAAGGTATCGTCGAGGAGATTAATTTTGGGGGATTGATCATTCCATTGGCCATAATTGAGAACCTTGATCTTGAAAAACCTTCATTTAGGCCCTCAAAATGGCCCCGGAAGTTAAAACATGCTAAAAATAGTAAATTGCCAAACTTGTCAGAAAGTTGTTTTGAGCCAGTTGGAAAAGGTGGGTGGCCACCGATATCCACCTATATCAATCACATCAAAATACCTCTACACATACATAAACATATCAAAACCTGTCACAACATTTATATAAATAAGACTTCATCCAAAAAACACATGTAAATATCACATAGATCTCAAAATGTATACTCATGTATATATAAGTCGACCCATAGTACCATCCAAATGTTTAGATACAAAATACCAGTATCTGCAGGCCAGTGAAGCACCTCGGTACAAAATGGGCTCACCAGCCTATATACAAAAATACAAAAAATACATAGAGCACCACTCAAGGTGCCTCTAGAGCACCACCTCCTGCCCCTCCCTCAGGCGGTGGTCCCCCACCCTCTACTGGTCCCTCTGGACTGGGAGGTAATCATCTGGTCATAGCAGGACCTGCTACTGTTGCTCACCGTACCACTGCCCGCCATGGCGGCAGAACCCCCACACACTGCTCCAGGATGCCCTCATCTTGGATACGCGACCACATGCCCTCAGGCATGCCCTGTAGCATTGCCTCCAGGCGGCAGAAAATATCCTCAAAATCTTCTTTGGAATCCGTCGGAGGAGAGTGTGCTGGCTCGACACCTAGGTCATCAAACCAGCGTCTCCTCACTGCTCCCTCCCCCTCAACTGTTCTCGCCCCGGCGTCCTCATGTTGACGCCTCTCTCCTACCTGCGGCCCTCCCCGCAGCGGTCTCCCCGGCTCTTGGCGAGCCGACGCTCTCAACAACTCAACCTCGCTCCCGCGAGGTGCCACATCTGCACATAAAAACGACAAAACGATAGTATCAACATCTATACCAAATACATATGTCATGCTATCACAAACAAATCTATATATCAAAACTTATAAACATACCTCGGTGATCAAAAACCTCCCCCAGAGGCAACACCATGTTTGGATCATCCTGGAAGTCAACACCAGCATATGGGAACTGCAATATCACCTGCGGCATCTGTCGCCGATTTGTTTGGAAAATATTGTGGAGATTCTTAAAAATCAATGCAAGAACGAATATCGCGTTACATGTAAGTATTTTCAAATTTCTCCCCCATCATGCAACAAATGAGTTTGGAATTCAAAAACCCCTATATCATGTAAGAATTTTGAATTTGTTCGAGGGATATAGGTGCTTCATTTAACATGTCTCTTTGTGTAAAATCTCAACCTAATCATAACTCCTTCAAATTAGGTATAGAGACACTCTCAAGATGTTATCTTGTAATGTCCTTGATGACGGGTGGAGTGTCCACTCGAAATGTTGGACATTTCAAAACCCTCATACACAATGATTATCCAAAAATTGCTTGAACATTACCAGTAACTATGGAAACCTACATTTTCAAAATCATAATCTTAATAATATATATGTTCACATATAATTTAGTTTATATATATATATATATATATATATATATATATATANTTATTTCTATAAAAAAATTTATTGTGTTTTTTTTTTATTAACACAAAATTGTATTATATATGTTTACATATAATTTAGTTAAAATATATATTTTAATATATATTATGTAGAATTTCAGGTGTGGGAAGGCATCTATCATGCTACGCTCTTTCTTACGTCAATGGGAAGTCTCAGACGATGATTCAATCGTTTTCTTTGGTTATGCCACCCGTCACATCAGGGCGCATTTGATTGGTAGCCTCCCCTATTTGTTTGTTTTATTTAAGTAGTTGGAATTCGACACCTTTCTTCATATATTTTTACATATAATTTAGTTAAAAAATATTTTTTTATATATTATGTAGAATTTCATTGTTACGCCAAAGACATTTTTTAAGGGACGATTCTTCTCTTCCCTTCGTCATCTATCGATGGCATATAAGAAATTTCCATATATTCTTTAACCATTGACCAATATTATTCCTCCACGCATCTTCCCCACTCACCGACTCCAAACTATCCACACGTATCCCCTCATTCACCAACTCCAAACTGTTGAATAGGCGGTGACTTGTAGGTTTCTTTTGGCCGAATTTAGACCTGAATTTGCTCCACAATGTTCATTTTTTCATTTATTTCTCCACAAGATTCACTCCACAGCCGAAATAAACCTAGTCTGCGTAGCCCAGCGAGTTAACGTGGTCTCACTATTCTCTTTGTCTTAATTGGAAAGGGGAAGTGTTTTAAGACAAATAGTTGATCTAGTAGTCATGTGGTAGTATAGAACATGATACAACCAATGGGAATTTCTTTCCTTTGGAAATGATTCCTGTTATCCCCTATCCCAGGGATAACTAAGGAGATTATGTCTCGAGGCCCACAGGTCCTAGACATGGAGTACAGAGAGCCATATTGACTTGAGCTTGGCCCTAGAGGGCCCATCCTTCTTCTTCAACTCCTCCATTCTATCAGCATCAACAACATCCATCCCATCGGCCTAGTTCTGAAGTAGGAGTGGGTCTTGCTCCATGAGGTAATGAGTCCAGGTATCATGGTATGTGTCACTCTGGTTCTCAAAGAATTTGAATATGTGCATTTAATTCTCTTTTTCTTCATGATGTTTGCTTGGAAATTATGCCTTTTAACTTGTCCATACCTAGGGGGATGACATAATTCCCTAGCAAGTTGTTTCCCTTAGGAGTGAGTTGCCACTAGGTGGGTTTATGAAAGGTCATCGTCCATTCCTTCCATACTTATCGCTTTTCATCATCTTCCCTCTCATCTATCCCATACATTGGTTCGGGCATTGGGTTTGCCAAGCTAGTAAGGGTTGTACCTTACCTTGTGGGAAGAAAGGGCTAAAGGCCCAGAGGGTAAAATTAGCCAGAAAAAATTAAAAGCCAAAGATCAAACCTTGAGATGCTTCTCCCAGGGATCCCAGAGAAAGCAATAAAATGCTTCTCAACAAGAAAAGAGGGGACCCATAAAATAAAAATAAAACTCAAGACCTATTTGGTGGATATGGGGTCTCATCACAAGCCATCCTATTAGGACCATGGGCATGTAGTGGTATGACACTACGATTCATTTGGTCACCACACCAGGGTAGTGGTTCCTGGTGGCATAGACAAGAGAAAGGGGGTCTCATCACAAGACATACTTCTCATCTCCATGAAATTTTTGTGGGTAACGCTGTCACCACTGGTCACCACGCCAGGGCAATGTCCCCCAAATATTCTCTTGAAAGAAAAAGAAATAAGATAAAGAGTAAAAATACATTGAATGGGCTAGGAAACAATTGCATTCATGACAAGGTGCAACTCACCCTCTTTAGAGGAACCCACATGTAAGACCTACATTTCCCTATCATCACTGCACCCCTTGCCCAAACATCCCCCACACCATCTCATGCACTTACATGACATCGATTGGTCTTCACCTAGAAATAACCCACACCTAAGGATAATTATCCCAATAGGACGTCCTGGAACCCTCTCTAAACTTGGCTTGTAGAATAGCATAACGTCTTTGAGCACTTGTCTGGGAAAAGGGTGGTTTTATGCACATGTTTGGGTAACTTGATTATTAGATGTGATTGACATTGATATGATCCTTGTGACTTATGAGCCCATGGAGGGCGTACTTGTTGTTGCTTTAGGACCATGCCTAACGAACATGTACATATGGGGAGATGATTAGGTCGAACCTCCATAGGGCTAAAATCTCACCAGATGGATGTTGAGACCCCATCCAGGGGCATAAATATACTAGAGGCTTGCACCAAAGAAAAAGAAGGATGTTCCACCAAAGGCACCTTGGCAGGCCTGGACCCAGGGGGGTCTTTCTTTCCCCCTATACGTTGGCTTTGGGAGGCCCATGATGTCACCCTTGTGACCCTTAACATCACCCAACGTCAGATGGACATGATGGAGGCAATTGTGTGCCAAGTGGCACGCGTGGCATGATTCAGAGGCCTTGGAAGGCCTAACGTTTTTCTCATGGAGGCCAACGTCTCACTTATGAGTCCCAATGTCACCCTAGGAGGGCATGACATCTTCTCTTCTACCCATTTTAGGGTTTAATTTGTTAATTTTATGTAAAAAACTAGATTTTTGATGTAACTCGCCATGTCGACCTTTTTAGACCTAATTTGTAATTAAAGGTCATTTGAATTGTATAAATAAGGGAAACATCCCTTGTATTTTTCATCATCTTTCACTCACACAAGTGTGAGGTCTAAAATTCGGCCTCTTTTAAGGCTTATTGGCTTAACTAAGTGGTGCACAACTCTTGGAGGGAGCTTTTATTGGTGATTTTTGGCATTTTCATGGTGGAAAGTCTTCAACTAGGGATTGTGCCTAGATTATTGTTGGTGAATGTAAGTGAAAATAGGAAATTCGTCTTTCTTTGAATGGTTATGGTATCTTTTACTTTGGATTCCTTAAGATTATGCAATTGCTAGTGTGAAACCCTAGGAGAAAAACACATGTTATTGTCCTTCTCTCAATAGTTATCCACCTACTTGATTTTTCTAGAACATGCCTTCATTGAAGCACATGATAGAGCCCTACCTTAGTAGCACTCTAGTACCTTTGCTTCATTAAGATTTTATTTGTTTCAGGCTTGACCTAAAGAAGAAGGAAAACTGCTAGGGCCTAGGGTTACCTACTTCCTAGTGGTCATTTTCCTTCTAGGGTTTTGGATGATTAAGGCATGGGGTTACCAACACCTCAACCATCCTCCGTCTTGTCTTTAGTTCACCTACTATCATTTCTTTCCCTTAATATTGCTGCTACAAAAGCGACTCCATTAACCCTAAAGGAACTAGTTTATACCTTGCATTTGATTGATTGATGAAAACAACCTTTAAACCATCTACTTCAAGCTCTTTGCTAACTATTCCTAACCTTAGATTAGACTAACTTACTAACATTATTGTTGTTGTTACAAAATAAATCTACAACCATATATGACAGTAGTAAAATCTCCCAAAATCAAGTGTTAAGTTGATTTTACATTGCCTTCTTTGCTTCTGACAAATGCCAGCATATTGCCAATTCTAGTTTATCATTTTGGGTCATTATTGAAGCATGTTTAAGGAATAATTGTGAATCTATCATTATATATACATTGATGTTATAAATTTCTGTTGCTTCATATTTTATATCAGCTTATTGCTTTTATTGAAAATCCAAGGTTTTACGAAGCACTAAGATCAATTGTTACTTGCAAATAGTGTTTTCTTGTTTTGGGAAGGTGCACTTAAGCAGATCTTTGCTTCTGATCAGTGTGACTTGTGAGAGGGGAAGAAATTTCTTGATACTATCACCTTTTCCTTCTCAAACCCACAGGTCACCGAGGATGTCTCCCCCAGGCTACTAACCCTAAAGAGAAAGAGGTATGTTATTTAGGTGATAGTGATATGATAACTTCCTGTTACGCCAATTTATTGTTCACTTGCCTTTGGATTTTGGGAAAGTACAAATTGTGCGATAACAATTCCATCAAGCAACTTTTCATGGAATGAACACTCCATTCAGCTTAAAAGAATAATTTAGCTTTAAATTGGATTTGGCTATCTAAGCTAGATCATCACTACCTTGTGGATTTGGTTTGGTCGGGCGCTGGTGGTGGCCAATCTTGTGTTCTACTCATTCAACCTCTTATGATTCCTCATCCCCATCTTATTTCCCCAAGGCCTTCAGGATTTATGATTAGAAAGAGACTGCTAATGTCATTCCCAAGAACGAATAGAAGAGCGGATGAATTGGCTTCAACTAGCTTGGGGTATTCGATGGATTTTGGGTTTTGAACCATTGACCTCTGTACAATTTTCTCTACCAAATAATAGGCATTGGTTTCGAACCATGGACCTCGATACAATTTTCTTTGCTACCGGAACATATGTTTTCATTTGTTTTAGTGTATATGGGATTGATTTATAAAGAATGATATTGTCATATCTTTGAAATTTTGTTTTTATGTGAGATGGTCACTTGAAGAATTTACTTGTACTCTGTAATTATTTTGTGCTCTACTATATTAGGAAAATTCGCTGAAACATCTGGCAATCGAAAATTTTATGATTGAATTTTTTTTATTACTAAATTTATAATAGGAAAACATTCATGGAAAAAACATTCCATATAAATGTTCCAAAAATACCAAAAAATCATCAACGCTCAGCCCTAAAATTTATAACATCAACATAATTTGGGTTTGACTCTCCAACTAGCTCATTATCTCTCCAACCAATAGAACTTCAATTACGGATTTTGTTCCCATGTTTTCCCATCTATTTCTGGGCATATCCCAACATATTTTCCCAGGCTTATCCCTTCTATTTCTCCATTGTAACAATGCCATCAAAATATCCATGTGCTTGTGATTGTTATCTTATCCCACTGTAACAAAAAAAATGGGGGCGTTGCTCTCACAGGTATTCCAGCGACATCAACGAAGAACTAGGGTGTTGCCAAGATTTTTTGTAGTCGAGTATTATTTCCTACTCCACTATGCATGATCACGTTCAATCTATGGCACATCACAACCCACTAACTCATTTCTGTATTTTGAAATATCTGGAAGAATAACAAAGGTCTGGGAGGAGGGAGCAATATAAAAAAATTATGTTTCTTTCCTATATTTGACACTTCACTGATCGAACTGGTTCATTTCAAAAGAAAATATAATGAGGATTAGGCATGTGAACGGGGTTCAAAATCTTATGATTGATTTTTTGTTTTGCTAAATTTATTATAGAAATTTGTTCAACTTAAACATTTTCCATATAAAAGTCACAAAATAATGGAAAATTCTCAACCCAAAGCCCTAAGCCCTAGAACATCACCAAGATTTAGTCCATATTTGAGCAAATGTAGATGTGTATTAGGTACACTATTTATGGATGAGTTTTGAAGAAGACCCACCAAAAGACATAAAGCAAAACTTGGATGAGTGTTYAGACTGTAATAACACTTTAACWTGATATTTGTGCTTTGCTATGTTATAGTCATWAAATGTTTAGCTACATATCTTCTATGAACCTTAGTTTCAAGGGTTAGCTTAATTCATAACTTAATCTATTGAATCAATGATGGGAAGTTTTATTAATGATGGGAAGTTTTCTTAATGATAAGAAGTTATAAACCAACTTAAATGGTTGAAATCAGTGATGGGAAGTTATAGTTTTTAATGTAAAATACAGTAGAGATATTTCCAAAAATAATAATTGTGCTTACATAACAATTGTGCAACATTCACTGATTAATGCAACTCTTACATCCACATTTGAAATTGATTGCAGCTATATTAAAATGCAGTCCAAGTACCTGAATAAAAGAGTTTTACATTGCAAATTTGGTCCTGAGTGAAAGGTATAGCCAAGTTTTCTAGAAGCAAAGATATGTCCTTAACCCAGGGGATATTATGCCTAAAATACAATTCAAATTGAATACTGGAAGTCTGAATTTTGTTCCAATCGCTTCATAGGATGAACTTTTATAATTTACGAATACCTTTTAAATATGCTTTCTATAATCTTCTTTCTATACAAAATGTGGAGTTTTTCTTCCTCATCTTTCTCATTCCATTTTATCGTTTCATGCATCTAAGGATAGGGTTTTGACAAATGAGGTTGTCAGGTTTTGTGAAGAACATATTGGTGAGGACCTAAAAGAGAAGGCTACCATAATCACAAAATACATTCCACTGTTTTTTATAGTTAAAGATTTGATGAGGTAATCTCAAACCCCATTCTTTGCATAGTTTTTTTTCTTTATGTTGTTTGTTTATGGATATATCATATATTGATCTCTTCTTATACCCTTTTCCATTTAAGGGTGGAACAAATAAGATTGCTAAGCAAAGTAGAAAAGGCGGGCATATTATCTCCTACCAAAAAGTTATGTTTCTGTCTTTCTAAAATTGAAAGCCAAGGTCTTCTTTCAGAAGAAGAGGAGTTAGGTATACTTTCAATAGTCACTGATCCTAACACACCTAATGCGCTTCTAAATCTAGCAATAGCTCTTCTAATTGTAGGGCCATTATGTACCTATTTTGTTCCTAATGACTCAAGTTGGGAAGTGGCATTGCAATTTGTAGTATCTTTGTTGTTTGTTTTTGGTGGGCCTACAATATTTTCCAAATCAAATTTGATGTCAGAGTTGTAGAACTCAGTCTAAGAATCAAATTAAGTATTTATTCATATTCATCATTCTTTTTGTTTGGGTTTACTACATTTAATATTCTGAGGTAAGAGATGTATGGAGTGAATGCAGACCACTGAATTTCAGGGAATTCAATAAAGATGAATGACAGGCATTATGGAAGTTGGACCTGCAAATGAACATTCTGGGTTGAGAAACTGTCGAGTTCACGTCGGTTAGGCCGGTATGTGTTTGAATAAATTATCAGGGACTCTTCGACTTCTTCTCTGTGCAATACCAACATTTTTGTAGATTCCATGAAAAAAAAGCATTGGATTTTAGGAAGTAGAATGGAAATAGAAGCACCATGGTTTCTCTCAGGTGGTTTTGGATACCTTCAATGCACTGACTTATTTAGAAGTCTGAATTTTGTTCCAATCACTTTACAAGATGAAATTTTAATTTATGAATACCTTTTAAATATGCTTTATGTAAGCTTCTTTCTATACAAAATGAGGAGTTTTTCTTCCTCATCTTTCACATTCCATTTTATCATTCATGCATCTAAGGATAGGGTTTTGAGAGATGATTTTGTTGGGTTTTGAGAAGAGCATATTGATGAGGACTTGGACGAGATCAAAGGCTACCATAATCACATAATACATCCCACTACTTTTTACAGTAGAGAGTTGACAAGGTAATCTCAAACCCCATTCTTTGCATAGTTTTTTTTTCTTTTTGTTGTTTGTTTATGGATATATTATATGTTGATCTCTCATTCAAGGGTGGAACAAGTGAGATTGCTAACTATATGGTAATGCAATTTACATCGATCAAAGAATATGGATATGAATATGGTAAGACATAGTTCATAGAGTTTCCTGAATATTAAACACATCTCTGATCTTAAAATAATATAACCTTCTAAATTTATATGGACGT
>ML783015.1:795850-859622 GCA_009831015.1 Picea engelmannii
ACTGGAGTTGGATTACAGAGAGAGCTGCAATTGTTATCGCGTTCATGACCCTTTCAATCTGCCTTTGGCTCTCCTGCAAGTCTCGCCTGTCGTGCTAGTAGCTGGATTCACATCTGAGTTTATATGTCTTCCTGAAGAGATCAGAAGTTAGGGATTAAGCTTCTGGATTGTGTTTCCACTATAGTTTATATGTCTTCCTGAAGAGTTTATATGTCTTCTGGAGGTTAAGCTTCTGGATTGTAATAGACTAGAATAAATAGAGGTGAAATTAAAGAGGGTAAGCTTCTGGTTACTATATATGTCTTCCTGAAGAGATTAAGCTTCTGGATTGTAATAGACTGGATAGAGATTAAGCTTCTGGATAAATAGAGGTGAACTCTATGCCTTTCTGTTCGGTCTGGGATAGTCTTGATGTGTGTCCACGGGTCTGCCTTTATATATTTATGATGTAATTATAAAATTGTGTAAAATGTTTTTAAAAATTTATTTAATTTTAATTGTTTTTAGCATAATATATTATGACTGTAATTAAACAAGTTACTCTTTCAAGTATTGATTTCAATCATAATCTTTTATGGCTAGATTCTGAAGATCTAATTGAGAATTTGTTTGCTACTGAGTTGGTCAAGCTCTGCAGCTCTCAAGATCTAATAATTTGCAATGGAGTAATGAAGTGGCCAAACTCACCTAATAATTTGCAATGGAGTAATGAAGTGGCCAAACTCCAACGAGATGACTTGTATTCATGGGCTAGGCAGTAGTGTCGTAGATTATGTGATATATGATATCTCATTTCCAACCAAATAGAAACTTTTGACCTTTTAAATGACCATGCACACTCTGATCATAAACCTTTAACCCTAACTCTAAACTTTTCCATGCACATGAGGGCTATTGAAGAGAATTATAACACTATGACAAAAGTAAAGTTGATATTTTATTAAAGGATTTAAATACTAAATTAAATCTCCTAACTTATAAGGACAACATTGAAGAACCCTATCATAATTTTGCAACTACCATTTCCACTTCTATTAACAAGTTCTCTTTCAAGGTGTCTTGTAAAAGGAATAATAGAATGACCAACCCCGAGTATGATAAAGAATGTAAAATTGCTAGGAAATTCAATAGGGATGCCTCTAATGAGTGCCTAAAACTAGATAAGATCAATATGTACAAATCCCTAATTAAAAGGGAAAAAAATGTACTATATCAATAAAAGGAAAGAGCAGTTTTTACAACTATCTAAGTTGGATCCTAAAAAAATGTGGAGCTAAATTCTAAACCACAATACTAAATAAAATAATATGATTCCCTTAAGGGACTGGAATTCTTACCTTAAAAGTCTTTACCAGTTCCCTAATGCCATGGACACCATTCTTATTGTCCCTACCGAGGATGAAGTTTTTTCTTTAGATGACATAGAGTTCAGGGTTAAGCAGGCTGCAAATGGGAAAGCTAAGGACATTGAAGGCTACCAAGCTGAAAATTTTAAAATTGGAGGGCCTATCCTTATCCCTCACATACACAAGCTCTTCAATTTAGAAGTCAAGCAGGGATTCCCTAAACACTGGACGAAAAGTCTCATTGTTCCTATTTTTAAAAATGGGGATAGAAACATTCCCTCTAATTATAGGACCATTATGATTAGCCTAATTTTAGCCAAGCTTTATGGAATTATTTTGGAAAAGAAGATTAGCCTTTGGTTAGAAAGTCACGGTAAAAGAGATAAAGGCAAGGCTAGGTTTAGGAGATATCATTCAATTGTGGACCATCTTGTTACCTTTAGGATCATTCCATAGGAGTTTCGCAATACTAAAACCAATCTTTTGTGTTGTTTTGTTGAATTTGGAAAAACTTCTGACACGGTTCCTAGGAAAAGCCTTTGGAATAGATTGGAAGAGATAAAAGTGTCTCTCGAGTTGAGGGTTGCTGCAATAAGAATGTATGAGAACGTTATTGCTAAGTTTAAAAATACTGAGGGTTGTTCGAAAGAGATTAACTGCAATATTGGAGTCAAACAAGGTTGTCCCTTGTCCCCTACCCTTTTTGGCATATACATTGACAAGTTATAATATTGCTTGGAAAAAGCAGGTTGTGTCGACCCTGCTCTTACTAGTATAGTCATCAATCTTCTTCTTTATGCGGATGATATCGTTCTTATGGAAAGGATTCTCCATGATCTTGAAAACCAACTAAGAATCCTCAAGGATTTTTGCTCCAATATGGGTATGACTGTTAATATTGATAAGGCTAAGGTCATGATTATTAAATCCAATAAGACCACTTATAATACCTTTGTATATGAAAACAACCACTTGGAGGAAGTGACTTCATAAAAATATATTGGAATTGATATTCACCACAAGCAAAACTGGAATTATAACATTGAGAAAATGATTATTGGGGAATGGAAAACTTATTATGGGTTTGAAAAAAATTGTAAAGCAGTCGATATTTGGAGTTGGGATAAGAAGCAAATCCTCTTTGAGCCTCTTGTTACACATGTTATTCTTTATGGATGTGAATTCTGGGGTTGTAGTATCTCTCGTGAATCTTGGAGAAAGATAGGGAAAATACAAAAGAATTTTATAATCTATCATCTCAAGATTAAAGGAAATACGCCCTATCCCATCCTCCTCTTAGAAACAAGTCTCTCCCCCATTGAGAGCATGACTATGAATAGATACCTAATGTATAAGAACAAGTTAAACAACATGGAAGACAAGATGCTTCCTAAAATTACTTCAAAATTGAATGGCAACCACCATCGACTCAAGCGAGGATGGCATAAAGATGCCCAGTCTGGGCTAAACTATTGGGGAATCATGGAAGACACCATTTTGTAGAATAAAGATACTATTAAAAATATCATCAAATCAAAAGTTAAGGAGAAAATGTGGTGTGATAAAGAGTTGGAGAAAAAAAAAATTAAGGTATTATAAGGATGTAATCAACCCTAATCCAGAAGATCAAAATTATCTATATGTTTTGACAAGTGTAAAGAAAAAAATAAGCATTGCTAAGATACGAACAAATTATCACAAGCTCCATAGTGAAATTGGGCGTTAGTCAATTCCTAAAACACCATGGGATGAAAGATTGTGTCACCTTTGTGACACTAAAAAGGTTGAATATGAAAAGCAATTTCTCTTAGATTGTCCAGCCTATACCTAGATTAGATCTCATTTTCAAAATATTTGTCACACTACCAACCTTCCTAATCTCTTAACTCAACAAAACTATGGGGATGTTGGAAATCTTCTCTTAATGCTTTTCGAGGACATAAACAAAATTCTAAAGAATCGCAAGTAATCACTTGTGTAACATCCCCGGGCAGGCAAACGCTACTGCACAGAACACACTTATACTTATATATATATCAGATGCATATGAAATAAAAAATAATGAAGTTAAATGGCTTAACAGAGTAAACATATAATTACTGCCATCATACAGAATTAATGAAATCAACAGTAAACATCATCACAATGGAATGCATGATAAGATAGTAAGTATCACAGACTAACATCACATATAAATTAAGAACAATATTAATACTTGTCTTTGAAACTGGAGTAATTCCACCAACCACGTGCAGACCTTCCTAGAACCTTCCAGCCTTAAACCACACTTATCATCATGCTCAATAGTGGGTCATCCCCGAGCTGGGACTAAGCTCTACCCAAGGTAAGGGAATCCTAGACTAGGCTGAGGTTACAGGGAAACTGCATAGAGAAACCAGAAGGATTCTCTCGAGGAGCCTTCTTACGCCCACTACTCACAGACTCTCATTCCCCACATGCATGTTCCGCCTAGGAGTATACACCTTCACAAGAAGAGTCCATCGGTGCTTCACCTCCTCTCTGGGCCTCGGCAACAAGCCGAATCAGGAATTATCAGAGCTCTGAAGATAGTGCTGGACTCTCTCTGGGAGAAAATCACTTCCTAGCAGACTCTCTCTCACTTGGAGGGAGTTGCTCAAAGGCATGACAATCTGCTTATTCTACCATGAGCCTGAAAACCCACTTCTTCAGCACACTCTTCAGCTCAATTCCAACCAGGTGAGGGAAACCCCAACAACATCAGCACTCAGTTGACACCAGGATGACGACCACAACAAAAAATGGGCATAGTCTCGTAAATAGAAACGACCAGACGCTAAAATGCAACCCACTCAGGTGATTATCCTGGTGTCGGGTTCTACAGAAGACACAAATTGGCTCACAGTTTTCCAGTTACAGGATGCGTGATAGGAAATTATGTAGAGGTTGTGGATGGAGGCCAAATGCAAAGACCAGACGGAATTTACGGGAATACACCGGACAATCACAGAGATCTCACGGTTTCAGTTCTCAAAGATGTGTGCGATATGCAGAGCTCAGACTCAAAGGATGGCAGAATGAGGAGAAACCCCCCCCATGACTGACTTTTTCAGCTTTTAACTGCATGTGCCTGGGCCAACACATGTTTCCCATGAAGCTGCATGCGCTCCATCAACATGCGTTCCTCTCTAGGAACTTAGGACAACACTCAAAATTGTCCACCTTAGTTTTTTTTTGGAAATAGTAATAATAAATTATTATCCCCTTTTAGAGGTAAGCCCCCTAGCTTAGCCCCTAGGCCCAACACTTAGCCTTTCTTTCCACTTTTTAGCCCCCATTCCCTTACCCACTCTGTGGAAGCTTATTCCCCCATCACTCTTTCTTCGTGGTCAGTCTGCACGCAGTAGTGTTTAGAATTTTATTAATGTTCTACATAATACATATACAAAAGTAGGCTTCTGGCCTTAATACTTAGGCTCTTTGGCCCAATAAACACATTAGCCTACCAGCTTATCAGTACTCGACTCACCATCCTACAAAACATGATTTACAATTCATAAACATGATTACAACAGGGCTCGTCCTTTGGGATATTACAATCCCCTCCCCTTATTTTTACACTGTCCTCAGTGAAACTTTCACACAGTATCAACAAGATTTCCAAAATCTTCAAAAAGATGCGGGTATTCTACCCACATAGCATCCTCATGCTCCCATGTCGTGTCCTTAGGACCACACCAGGTCCACTGGACCTTTACAAGCCCTATAACTCGATTCCGGAGCTGTTTGCTTCTGTCCAATATGCGCACAGGATGCACTTGCAGGACACCTTCTTGCTCCACCTGAATCACATTCCAATCGATAACATGATTAGCATCAGGTATATATTTTTTAAGCAATGAAACATGAAACACATTATGTACAGTCATGGATGCAGGTAATGCAAACATATATGCAACTAGCCCAATCCTTTCTAGGATTTCAAATGGCCCACAAAATCTGGCTACCAACTTGGCACAGTTTCCCAGCTTCGGGGAACTTTTGTTAGCTTTTACTTTCAGGAAAACATGGTCACCCTCTTTAAACTCTCTACGGGTTCTGTTTTTATCAGCATAACTCTTCTGCTTGTCTTGGGCAGCTTTCAAATTCTGCTTAATTTTTAGCATCTGTTCTTCCATTTCCTTGAGCAACTCTGGCCCAACTACTGCTCTGTCAAGTGGATTATCCCAGCTTACTGGATTATTTCACTTTCTGCCATAAAATGCTTCAAATGTGCTCATCTTCAACGATGCTTGATACCCATTGTTGTAGGTGAATTCTACCAAGTGCAGGTAGTCTTCCCATTTCGATGGTTTGTCCATCGCATACATCTTTAGTGTGTCTTCTATTACTCTGTTCACCCTCTCTGTCTGTCCATCAGACTTAGGATGATAAGTTGTATTGAAATTTAGATTGATTTTGAATCCCTTGAATAACCCTTTCAAAAAATTTGAGGTAAATTTTGGGTCTCGATCGGGCACAATCGTATTGGGAATTATGTGCAATCGTGTCACTTCCTTCATAAAAATATCAGCAAAATATATTGCCTTATGAGTGGTGTTTAACAGAATGAAATGGGAATATTTTGTAAGCTTGTCCACCACCACCATAATGGAATCATGTTTGTTGCCTATTTTGGGCAATCCGGTGATGAAATCCATCGTTACTACTTCCCACTTCCACTCAAGAATGCGTAAAGGTTGCAGCAACCCTACTGGGTGCCTGTGCTCATCTTTAACCTTTTGGAATTCCATACATATGGAAATGTATTCTGCAAAGTCTTTCTTCATACCTGGCCAGAAATAATGGCTCTTGACTGCTTCCATAGTTTTCTGATATCCAGGGTGCCTTGCATAAGGGACATTTTGCATTTCATGCAAAATCATACGTTTCAAGTCCTAGACATTAGGTACACAAATTCTGTTCTAGTATATAATTATTCCATCGGTTCCCAATTTATAATTTTCCACTTTTTGTGGAATCTCACCTTGATGTAGCTTTGCTACCAGCTCCCTGTCCTGCAAATCTATATTTGTAGCCTTCAAAATTCTTCCCTTTATATTAGTTTGGTACATGATAATGGTTGTAGCATGTAAGTTGTGCACCTTCCTGTTGAGTGCATCAACCACCTTGATTTCCTTCCCTTTGATATGCTTGATATCAAAGTCGTATTCACACAAAAACTCCAACCACCTACTCTGCCTAGCATTTAGGGTGGGCTGGTCAAACAAGTATTTCAGACTGTTGTGGTATGTTCTCAATTCAAATATCCTCCCCATGAGGTAATGTCTCCATTTCCTCAGAGCGTGAACGATTTCTATCAACTCCAAATCGTGAGTGGCATAATTCTTTTCGTGTTTTTTCAGCTTCCTGGACTCATAACAGATTACGAATCCATTATGACTGAGGACTCCTTCCAATCATTCTTTGCATGCTTCGGTGCACACCACGAAATCCATGTTTGGGTCTACAATATTCAGTATTGGAGCACTGGCTAACAACTACTTCAATCGTTGGAAGCTTTTCTCACACTCTTCAGTCCACTGAAACTTCTTTTCCTTCCTTTGTAAGGAAGTGATAGGGTAGGCTATCTTTGAGAACCCTGCAATAAACCTTCGATAATGACCTGCTAGACCCATAAAGGATCTAACTTCTGCCACATTCCTTGGCGCTGACCATTGTTTGATGGCCTCAATCTTCTCAAGATCTACAGCTATCCCATCCTTCGAGATAATATGCCCCAAGTAATGGATCTGTTCTTGATAAAATGAGCATTTTCTTAACTTGGCATACAACTGGTGCTCTCTCAGCACTTGCAGCACCATCCTCAGGTGTTGTTCATGCTCGTCCTTTGACTTGGAATACACCAGAATGTCATCCAGGAATACTATGAAAAACTTGTCTAGATAGTCCTTGAATACACCATTCATCAAGCACATAAAAATAGCAGGTGCGTTCGATAGCCCAAACGACACAATTGTGAACTCATAATGACCATACCTTGTTCTAAAGGCAGTCTTGTTGATGTCTTCATCCTTTGTTCTTACTTGGTGATATTCTAATCTGAGATCTATCTTCAAAAATATCTTCACATCCTTCAACTGATCGAAGAGGTCATCAATCCTCAGCAGAGGGTACTTGTTCTTTATAGTTACTTTGTTCAATTGTCAGAAATCAATGCACATCCTCAACATTCTGTCCTTCTTCTTCACGAAAAAGACCGGGGCACCCCAAGGTGACATGCTTGGGTGTATGTATCCCTTCTTCATAAGCTCTTCAAGCTACAATTGCAACTCTTTTAGCTTTGGCGTACTCATTCTATAAGGAGCTTTTGACACTGGAGCTGCTCCAGGCATCAAATTTACAGAGAAATCGATATCTCTCTTCCGAGGTAGTCTAGGTACCTCCTGAAATACATCTTCAAACTCTTTTAGTACCGCATGGTCTCCAATATTTGATACCTCATCCTTAGATGCTTCCTCCATATGGGATACAAACAATTGATAGCCTTTCCTGTAGCATTTCTTCAACTGTAATGCTGAAATTTCTCTGACAACTACAACTATAGGAATTCCTTAGACTGTTTTCCAATTACCCTCCTCATCCAGGCAAGTAAATTCCTTGTTACGACAGTCCAGGAGGGCATGGTGTTGGTCCAACCAGTCCATCCCAATTAAACATTCATAAGAGCCTAAAGGCAGAATATTCAATTCATCCTTCGTGCTCAATCCTTTCATGTCCACAGGATAGGACTTAACAAACTCACTGACTTTCCTCTTTGTTCCTGTATCCAACTGCACTAACCAAGACTTTTCATGTTTGATTATTGATAAATGTAAACCTTCCACCACTCTAGGATCTATATAACTATGGATAGCCTTTGAATCAATTAAAACAATAAGCAGTCGGTTGTTAATCATACCTTCCACTTCAACCATGTGCGATTGAAATTCATCTCGCTTGTTGTCCAGGGCTGCGTAAATCCTTGGTATTCTACTGCCCATGTCCTCCATTGTTTCATCTTGCTGAACATTGTGGACAACTCTCGCTTTATCATTTTTGTGGGGGCAATCTCTGTACCTATGGTTTCATTTACAACCCCAACACTCCATAGGTGTCTGCCTTGGCAATTGACCACCCACTTCAGCCTTTCCTGGCTCTCTATAAGATGGCTATCCCTGAGAACTATTTTTGAAAAAGGGAGGCTTGTTTCCCTTCTGCCTCTGTTCCTTCTTGAACTTCTTCTTGTCTTCCCAAGCCTTCTGGAAGGTAGGATTTTCTCTCTATTGTTCATATAAACATTTCTCTCTTCTTATTGTTTCTTCCATAGACTTAGGGTCATCATATTGAATCTTGTCACCAATAGAAGGTGTTAATCCACTTAGATACCTCTGAATCTTGACAGTCTCCTCCTTGATGAATGGAACATACTTCAGCATGTCTCAACATCTTCTTCCTTCTGCTGTTCTCCATCAAACGTGGGAGGCTAATCTTATTCATTTCTTCTTTCAGTTCATCCACCCCAGACCTCCTATGCTTCCTGGTAGGTGATGGTCTTGAACGACTGTGTGCTTCCTTACTAGAATGCTTTGGGGAGCAATGACGATGTTTGCTAACACTCCTCAATCTTCTTTTTCTCTCAGGGGTCTTGTGACTCCCTATTTTTCTTGTGTCACTCTCCTTTTCCCATTTCCTTTCTATTATTTCCAGACTCTTCAACATCTTTAATTTGAATTCACCCTGCTGATCCCTGACTCTCATGAGATTTCAGCTATCAGCTCAGCGAGCCTGGGCATCTTTCTGCAATCTTTCAATGATTTTCATCATATGCCCTTCCTTATCCATTTCTTTCCCATGCCCATTGGAGTTCGATCCTTCGACTCCCAAGTTGACATCCCTTCCTTCTCTTTTGCTCTCTAAATTGGAGGCAATTCATGCCTCTTCCATTTCTTTGCACTCGGCGACAATTATGATTGGTTTTGGCACTCACTAAACTTATGCAAATACAATGTGCAGACAACCAGAATTTGTCAGGTCATTAATCCTTAACAAATTCCATAGCATTAAAAAACAACTTGATTCAAGAAACATTCAGTTTCCATGAATTTTCTAAGCTCTGCTCGTCTCTGCAGTACACTCAGGCCATAGCCCTTTTCTCTATTTTCCCCAACCCCACATGACCAAGGGTCGTGACCAAGTGCTAGATCTACAAGGTTCTCTAAACAAAACTTCGAGGTTTCGGGTTTCTGGTTTTCGGTCCTGGAGGTTCTTACACTCAGTTATTCTCCAACTCCCAACTTCCGAACTTCCGACCTTTCTCACCCCTGGGCCCACAACACTGTTGTCACCAACCAAGGTGGCGACACGTAGTTTCCTTAAGAAGGTCCACGTTACCTCGGGTGACGCCATCCAGCCCTACTGCGTCTACTTTTTCCTTCAGGACCCACTGGCATGTGGCACACATCCCCTGTGTCCTCGTCGATCCCAGTGACGTCAGCTCGACCCAATACTTTGTCTCATCGGGATTTCATGATTTCGAGCCTCGAGAGTTTGTGCATCAGCACCACCCATTCTCCTGATGGATGAACTTCCGAAATGTCGACATTTCGAAGCTCCTAATCTAACGGTCATGACTTCCCCACAATTTGATGACTCAAATCTCATCAGGATTTTGAGTATCGAGATTTCCACACTCCTGTGCAACTCCAAAGGGTTCCAAACCTTGTGCACGTTCCCTGGATCCAACGGTCAAGTTTTCTTCCTCCGATATACAGTGTAGATGATTTTGGGACTTCGGAGTTTCGGGCATCGGGAGTTCATGCCTCAGCACATCTCACTTTTCTTGATAGTCGAATCCCCGAAAGGTTTCTAGGATAATTCTCCTGCACCTTCTCCATATCTGATGGTCGTGAGAGATCTCCTTTCCTTTCGATCAGATCCAACGGCTCCAACAATTCATGCATTGATCTCTCTCTCTCTCTCTGGCCAAATACCACGCCGACTACAGTTTTATTCTACCGCTACTCCTAATGAGCTTCTTAACACAACCAAGTAACTCCTTGGCACTCAGGAATGCTCTAAGGCTCGAAATTGGTTTCTCCAACACAATTTCACTAGACACCTTGGGTCCAAAGACCACTTATCCGGCCCATCTAGGCTCAGTGTGGAAACTATGGCTCTGATACCATACTGTAATGTCCCTAACCTTCAACCCCACAGCTGGGCAAACACTACTACGCGGAACACACTTATACTTATATATATATATATATATCAGATGCATATGAAATAAAAAATAATGAAGTTAAATGGCCTAACAGAGTAAACATATAATTACTACCGTCATACAAAATTAATGAAATCAACAGTAAACATCATCACAACGGAATGCATGATAAGATAGTAAGTATCACAGACTAACATCACATATAAATTAAGAACAACATTAATACTTATATTTGAAACCGGAGTAACTCCACCAACCACATGCATACCTTCCACGAACCTCCCAGCCTTAGACACCACTTCTCATCATGCTCAATAGTGGGTCACCCCCGAGCTAGGACTAAGATCCACCCATGGTAAGGGAATCCTAGACTAGGCTGAGGTTACAGGGAAAATGCACAGAGCAACCAGAAGGATTCTCTCGAGGAGCCTTCTTACACCCACTACTCATGGACTCGCATTCCCCACATGCCTGTTCCACCTGGGAGTATACACCTTCACAAGAACAATCCATTGGTGCTTCACCTCCTCTCTGGGCCTCGGTAATAGGCCAGATCAGGAATTCTCATAGCTCCGAAGCTGGTGCTGGACTCTCTCTGAGAGAAAACCACTTCCCAGCAGACTCTCTCTCACTTGGAGGGAGTTTCTCATAGGCTTAAAAACCTTTTTATTCTACCATGAGCCTAACAACCCGCTTCTTCAGCACACTCTTCGGCTCAATTCCAACTGGGTGAGGGAAACCGCAACAACATCAACACTCAGTTGACACTAGGATGATGACCACAACAGAAAATGGGCATAGTCCCATAAATGGCAATGACTAGATGCTAAAACATAGCCTGCGCAGGCGATTATCCAGGTGTTGGGTTCTATAGAAGACACAAATTGTCTCACGGTTTTCCGGTTACAGGATGCATGATAGGAAATTATGCAAAGGAGGCCAAACGTACAGACCAGAAAAAATTTATGGGAATACATCGGATAATCACAGAGGTCTCAAGATTTCAGTTCTCAGAGTTGTGTGCGATATGCAGATCTCAGATGCAAAGGATGGCAGAATGAGGAGNTAACTGCATGTGCCTGGGCTAACACATGTCACCCATGAAGTTGCATGTGCTCCATCAGCATGCGATCCTCTCCAGGAACTTAGGACAACACTCAAAATTGTCCACCTTAATTTTTTTTTGGAAATTATAATAATAAATTATTATCCCTTTTTAGAGGTAAGCCCCCTAGCTTAGCCCCTAGGCCCAACACTTAGCCTTTATTTCCACTTTTCAACCCCCATTCCCTTACCCACTTTGTGGAAGCTTAGTCCCTGATCACTCTTTCTTCATGGTCATTCTGCACGCAGCGGTGTTTGTAATTTTATTATATTCTACATAATACATATACGAAAATAGGCTTATGGCCTTAATACTTAGGCTCTCTGGCCCAATAAACACATAAGCCTACAAGCTTATCAGTACTCGGCTCACCAGCCTACAAAACATGATTTACAATTCATAAACATGATTACAACTAGGCTCGTCCTTAGGGATATTACAACTTGCCCTCTTAAGGTCGGATAGACCAATTCAGTTTTAGTGGACCTTAATCATCATCATAACAGTTAATCATCATCTTTAGATCATGATCATCCCTATTTACATTGCAAATTTTAGTTAGGGAATTCTCCAATATTTTATTAAATGATTCCACTATTCCATTAGCCCGAGGATGGTATGGAGTTCTCTTCTGATGGTGTATTTCAAATTCTTCAGTCATTTCCTGAATGGTATTATTGAGAAAATGAGTTCCCTGGTCACTCATCAGAATTCTAGGGCATCCAAATCTTGTAATTACTTKTTCAAAYAGGMAGTGCRTTGCAATATTTTATTKTTGTTGCTTCAACMCATYTRGTTAGATATTWTKTCGYTRTAATGATSTAACTTGCTCCYGATCTTCTARCTRGTGGGTTGATTGKTCCTACAAAGTCTACTTCCCATTTGTCAAACACTTTAAGGGTTACTTGAGGTTTTAKAGGAATCTCATCCCTCCTAGATGGATTTCCTACCCTCTGACAGACATCACAAGTCTGACAATATTCCTTTGCATCTTTAGAAACTATTGGCCACCATAGTCCCGCATGTAGTATCTTCTGCGCAGTGGCTTTTCCTGCATAGTTTCCTCCAACTAGTCCTTCATGTGCTTCTGCCAAGATAATAGGACGTTCATGTTCCATGACACATCTCCTTATAATATTATCTCCTCCTATTTTATACCTACAATATGTTGGTAATCTGCAGCTCTAACCACCAAATTATTCTTTTGTATAGTGTTGTATTCCTTTGGGGAAAATCATGTACTAAAAAATTCAATGATATCAACAAAGTTTTCATTAGCAATCCGCACTGAAAAGAGTTGTGCATCAGGAAAATTATCCTCCAAGCTACTTGGTTCCTCTCCATTGGTTATCATGGACAAATGATCTGACCATGCATTCAGTCTTCTAGGTTTCACTACTACTTCAAAATAAAACTCTTGAAATAACAACAACCATCTACATATTCTCTCCCCCAACACTTTCTTGTTGACAATGTATCTAAAAGTAGAGTGATCTATGAACATTTTAAAATGTTGGTCTAATAAATAATGTCTGAACTTTTGTAATGCATATACCATAGCCAAGATTCTCTCTTTGTTGTATTATAATTTTGTTCTGACTCTGAGAGTTTCCTACTTGCAAATGCTATTGGGTGATCTATGTCGCCTTCTCCTAGTTGTGTTAATACTGCTCCAAGTGCTATTAAAGAGGCATCCACATGAACATGGAACTCTTTTGACCAATTCGGAAACACCAGAATTGGTGTTGTCACCATTTTCTCTTTTAAGATGTCCAAACTTTGTTGGCACTCATTATTCCATTGAAACTTGATATCCTTCCTTAACAATTTCTCCATTGGCACAGTAATATGTGTGCAACTCTTTATGAACTTTCTATAGTAGCCTGTATGACCTAGTGTAGCTATTAATTGGCACACTAACTTTGGTGGTGGTAAATTAACAATGACAACAATATTTGTAGGGTCAACCAACAGACCATGTTTACAAACCACATGCCCTAGCAGAATTCCAAATGGTGCGTTGAATATGCATTTCTTAATGTTCAAAGATATTTGACATTGTCTACACCTATGTAACATTGTTAGGAACCTAACCCCTCACGTAGGTAGAACAATATATTCGGATGTAATAAAGGTCAATATTAATAAGGCCTTGCAATAAGGTAGAATAAGTCAAATGTAAGAAGACCTAATAGAAGCTTCTACTTCTACAAGGGTCTTCCTCTAGATGGTTCTTTTGATAGACATATTTAGTATAAATAGGAGTCGAGGGTATGAGAACCCTAACTTGGATATTATTGTAATAGAGCTTTGCCCGAATGGAAGTTGCCCCCTCGAAGAGGCAAGTGAACATTGCTCTCAGAATCAAAGTGCTCTTTCTAGTGTTATTCTGATATCATTTTAGTGTTATCGTGGTGTTGTTCTGGTTATATTGTTGTTTATATGCCATTTCTAGAATTTTATTTTTGTTCTGCATACTTTTTATATCTGGAACATTACAAGTGGTATCATAGCACTTTCCTCGAAAGAAAATTGTGGGTTAAGTTTCTCAGGGTAGAGACATATTCCCACATTTTTAATCTAAAGAAATCTGTCGTTATGCGCATAAACCCACGGTTGAGGGATTCATACATGCAAGAAATACAAGTGGTACTTAAGCGCACATTTGTTGGCCACCCTTGTAACCCTTGTTGGTACCCCTTCGAGTGGTAGTGCATCAGACAACACCTGTATATGGATCAGCCTAGATTTCTTGAAGCCCTCTTTAGATAAACCGATCGGCTGCCTAACTGCTATAGTTTCACTGAGAACAACACTCGGGAAGATTCTCTCTAGTACCTGGGTAGTCGAGTAGTACGGATAAGGGCACAATCGAGCGTCCTTAGTTGGTGCCCTAATATATTGGGCCGAGTACTACTCTTGGACCTTGCACATAAATCAGAGAGCTATAGCACAGGGCAAACCCTTGTCTGTAGAACCCTTGAATTCCTAACCCTTGGGTACATAAACAAAACATAAAATAGACAAGATCTATTGTCGCGCAACTGTGTTCGAGTTGTCAAATCACTACACATTTCTTCCTGGTTAAGCATTTGGGAATTTCATCACTGCAGTATTCTTTAGACCAGAGTATAACTCCATAGGTGTAAAAAAAAAAAAAGCCTGGAAATATTTGCACCATTATTTGAGACCTATTCCATTGGATTTATCTCTTCACCCTTATCACATTCATACCTATCATTTTTCAGCAAAAGTTTTGATCCCACCCACCCCTTTTCGATTCCCTCGTCATCATGGCCCATACCCGTAGCCAAGACTTGGAAGCTTGCTTCACTACCTTGCAATCTAATTTCACATAGACCCAACAAGAAGTGAGACAACTCAGTGCCAATATTTCTACCATCAATCAAAACATGCATTCCTCCATCACCGCATCAATCAATGAACTCTAAGAAGACCTCAAACAAGACATGACTACCCATCTTGAATCTATTGTTTCGATGATTTGCACCAAGCTACATATCCCTGCAGATCCCCCTTTATCTGACCCACCTTTGCATACCGAAGCTGAAACTTCCTCTCATTCCCATAATTTTCAGCCCCATCACTTTCAGCATGACCTACGCCTTCCGCGGGTGGATGTGACCAAATTTGATGGCTCAGATTCCACTGGTTGGGTAACTCAAATGGAACATTATTTCTCTTTGTACGGCATTACATATGATTTGGCCAAACTCCGGTATGGTGTTCTCCATATAGATCAAGAACATTGGCAATGGTGGCAATGGAAAAAAACTGTTTTTCAAGGGTATGTTTCTTGGACACACTTTGTGGGAGAGCTTTATGAATGCTTTGACACTGAAACTAACCATTTAGGTTGTTTGACAAAGTTGAAACAATCTGGAAAAGTGGAATACTTTATAGCTTCTTTTGAGAGATTGGCTTTTCGTACAGAAGGCATGTCTGATGCTTTTTTCCGAGAATGCTTTATCAATGGCCTCAAGGATGAGATTTGTACCCATGTACTCATGGCTTAGCGTTAGATTTAGGTGGAGGCTACTAAAAGAGCTAAGGAAGCACAACAGGTTGTCTCTTCTCAAAACCGGAAACCCTCCTTTATTCCTTGCACTAAACTAGTAAATCCCACTACTCCTTCTACTCCACTAAAGATCCAAAAATTGACCAGGGTTGAAATGGTTGAATGCCAACTCAAAGGCCTTTGTTATAATTGTGATGAAAAATATTTTTCAGGCCACAAGTGTACGGAACAAAATCTTTTTATGGCCATCTCGGAGGATATTTCGGAAGAGGATGTTGAAACTCCCCTTGTGTCTGAGTCACATGAGCCCACTGACATAACCTCTCCCTCCGGCCCTCTCGAAGTAGAACTAGTCATTTCACTAAATTCTCTCACTGGCTTCTCTGCTCCCCAAACCCTCAAGCTAATTGGTTACATCAAGCATAGGAAGGTCATCATTATTGTTGATAGTGGAAGCACCCATAATTTTATCCATTGCTGCATTTCCCAAGAAACTCATTGCTATATCCATGTAGTCAATAATTTTCAAATCATGATTTCCAATGGAAACTCCATGAAATGTGGAGGGCGTTGTGAAAATGTGTGTCTCCAAATTGGTGACTACCACTTGAAATCTCATATGTTTGCTATCGACATGGGTGGCTGTGACATTGTGTTGGGTATAGACTGGCTAAGGACTTTGGGTCCCATTCTAATGGATTTTAAGGAATTAACCATGCAATTCAACCAGGAGGGACAATAATATAAGTTCCAAGGTGTCACTATCAGTTCACCTGAGATCATTAGTTCCCATTGGATGGAAAAGCTGCTCAAAAAAGTTCATTATTGCGTTATTGCCCAACTCCATGCCATACAAGAAACTGAGACACCCTCTGGGCCACAAGACCTCCAATCCATCCTCTCTAAACATCAAGTGGTCTTTCCCACTCCCCAGGGAGTCCCTCCTTCCCGTGGTGTTCATGATCGTTCCATTCCACTTGTACCAGGAATCCTTCCTCCCAATATCTGTCCCTATCATCACCCCTTTTCCCCAAAAAATGAAATTGATAAAATGGTTCAATAACTGCTTAATGCAGGCGTTATGTGCCCTAGTACGAGCCCCTTCTCTTCTCCTGTGGTCATGGTCTTGAAGAAAGAAGGTTATTGGTTCATGTGTCCTGACTTCCACACCCTTAACAAACTAACCATTAAAGACAAATTTTCCATTCATGTCATTGATGACCTGTTGTTGGGAAAAATACCCTACGACCTAGCAAACTAGGGTCGGGCTTGCATGCAGATTTTGACCGAAAATAAATTACTTTTAACCTACAACCCAAGATTAAAACCCCTCTTTCGCAGTAAATGCATGAAGAGAATCACTAACCTTTTTACTGGCGTTCTATGTAGATCCTCCGTTGCACTTTGACCACTTGCTTGCGCTGCTCCTTCCACAGATAACCTGCAATCAAGACAAATACCAACTATGCATGCATGCTACTTCTCTACTCCAGGGCTAGAAATCAAGCATAAATTCATCAAATCATAGATAACTCATGCATTGGGATGGGAAAAGTATTCTTTTTATTAATGAAAATGAATCAACTTACAATCAAAGTCAAAACCAGCCACCGCTCCTTGAACCTGATCCTGGGCTCCTCTTCTTCTGTCCTCCAACTGCTTTGCGTTAATTCTCCTTTGGCATGAGGAAAGGCTAAAGGGTTGGAACAATGGATTACATAAATGGGTAGAGTTTCTTCGCTATATTTTTTCCTCCTCCAAATGGTACCCCTACCCCTTCTTTTATAGGCTAGAAGGAGCTAGGGTTTTGGACGAACACTCGGCCATGCATGGCCGGGAGTTTCAGTTAACTGACCCATAGCTTTTTGTTCCATCGACAACTTTCCTTTTTTCATGCTTTGTTAGGTACACACGGGCTGTAGTGAGCCAGACAACGTGCACACGTGTGAAGTAATGGGTTAGGGCACGTGGGCCTTGACACAAGAGGATTTCCAAAGAGTTGTTCAGTAGATGTTTTGGCAATGAAGGGATATGAGTTGGTCTGATGCCAGGTAAGCATGTGTGGTGCAATTTAGGGTTATAACAGATGCCCCCTAATGTGTGAGGTCAGAAGAGCATCTGATGGATGAAATACATTACCAATCTTTTACCAATCTTTACTGATGTGCTGAATGAGTGAGCCCAAGGATCAGGAACCAGGAGGTGCCATCTGCAAAATAACAAATGTCTCACCAAGGCGGGCATGCCCATGCTCGGGATAAAATATAACCATGGCTACCAGTCAAATACACTGTAGATCCATGTCAAATGACTATAAAGAGTAGCCGCGAATAATGCACATCGGAGCTACATCTCGAAATCAGAAAGATATACATATAGAGTACCCATCTTCCAGAAGCTGATTCGGCCAAATGGTTGTACTTCAGAGCTCGAGCAACAACTTCAAAATATTCTAAAACTCGGGTAGGAGTGTAATATGAGTGTACGACTGCACTACCCAGAGGTCTTCAATGGCTCGTCGATTATGGACTTGATAATCTTGATGATCAGACTGAAGGCTGTAGTGATTTCAAACAAGGACTTGATTGGACGTTCAGGATGGCCGGGTATACGGACAAGAGACATATTGCAGAGGGGACGACTCAGGCTTAGTGAAAAACTTCCCTTGGACAATAGCACAACAAATGATAAGACTCAGGCAGCATATATGTTAATCATAAGTCTACGAAGTAGGAGGCAATGCAAACTCTCCATATGTTTGGAAGAGTAACCAAACGGTGGAGGACACAACTCTATATAGCGAGAAAATATCCCTAAGGCCGTACTATATCCCATAGTCTGATGATCAAACGGACAGATGTGCTTTATCCAAGGGTGACTCATTATGCTGCCAATAAAGAAAATACTTTTCCCATCCTCTTTTTGGGGTATATTTGATTTTTTGTTCTTTTTTGATAGTTTTTGAAAAAGAATAAAGGAATATTATGTTACAATGGAGGAACGAGTACTGCAAACATACAAGCTCGAGGCACAAGGACAAGACTGATGTTCTGGTAGAATGATACTCGGTAAAAATCCTTCGGCGGCCAAAGGTGTTAAGACGCAGAAGCAAACTGTCACAAGTCTGGTGGATAAGGTATGCAAATGTGGTTGATAGAACACACAATGGTAACATCCTTCGATGTAAGTTTAATGAGCCCAGAGAAGGTAAGCTCAGTGGTTTTTCATATTTAGAGAGTCCAAAAAAGCATAAAAGGAGACTCCACTGGGGTACCTTTTTCGACAATAGTCTAATCAGTTCGAAAAAGGGATAAACTAGCACCGATTAGACGTCAATTCAAAACCATTTTAACGAGTGTGACAAGGACAAGATCACTCGGTTATTTTTTCACTTTTAAGGAGTCTGAAAAAAGCTTAACTATGGACTCCACCAGGAATATTCTTCTGGACCAATTTAACGAGTGTCAAAGAATAAGTTCACTCGGCGATCTTTTCAATTTTAGGGAGTCTGAAAAGAGCTTAACTATGGACTCCGTGGGGGTTTCTTTTTCATAAATTTAGTCCCTCAGGCCCGAAAAAGACATAAAATTATACTTGAGAGTACTCTTCTAAAGAATGGGAATTCTATAGAGTATACCTTTGTTCATACAGTTGACCGTCCGTACCGAAAAAGGGGTAAACTACTGTCGGACAGATGTGACTTCAAATTTTAGTTTAACGAGCGTGAAAGATCACAAGATTTCTCGGCAATCTTTTCATTTTTAGAGGGTCTGAAAAGGGCTTAAAAGGAGACCCGTTATGTTTTGGGAGTCCTGAGGGTAAGATAAAGAGTAAAAAAGACTCATGCAAATGAGGCTCAAACTCATATTCAGGAAAGACTATACAGACCCCCAAGCCTACAGTGTTGTTAGAAGCGGCATGGACACCATAATGCAACCATGACCTACCTATGGCATCCATGTTCTGGTAAGCTCTACCACCAAGTTGCGACACTTCTAGAGTAGATATGATGGTTCTGTGTCACAACCGGATGGGATTGATCCTATAGCATACGAAAAAGGCAATGAGATGCAAAAGTTGGGATGGTATCCTAACCTATATGCTCAAGTTGATTTTTGAAATTTATTTTTTTATTTTTTTATGGACCGTCAATATTTTTTCAAAACTCAAAAAAAATTGTCCCAATACCTGATCAAATCCCTCCCGTATAACTCCTAAATCACTCTAAATGGTTTTTGGTATAAATAAACTGATAAGGGGGGCCAAAAAAGTGACAAAAAGAGGCCAAAAAGTCTATAAATAGAAGCTGGCAGCTCATTATCACCATTGCTGATTTAGAAATTGACTCTGAAGCCAAAAGACCCCCTTTGCCAAAGATAGTGATTCCGAGAGCTACAGTGGACGAAACGAACTTCTTCTTGGACCAAGTAAGTACAAACTCCCTTATCTAGTTATTCAATACTTCCATTTAGGCATTTAATTTATTTTTTGGGTGAGCGTCGGCCTTAAAAAGGTCGGCCCTAGGTACACACGGGCTGTCCAGAGACAGCCTGCGTGTACACGCGTGCAGAGTAAAGCCTGCATGCGTGTACACACGATTGTCACCTATACATCCCATGTGTACCCCCCCTTATTGATGAAAAAGAAAACTAAAAGAAGTATTGACCCTCCTTTCCCTTGTTGTGTTGGCAGGATGTATGTCCAGTGGAGGGAAAGGGAGCATGAGGCAATCAGTGAGTTGGTTGCTGCAGATCCGAATGTTGTGGCCATGTTAATGCAATGCGGTTTACTCAAATATTTTTGTATGTTCGTTTATGCGTGCGCAACCAAGGCTATTGAATGCCTTGATTGATTACTGGCATCCTGACGCAGAGGCATTTATGCTAGAGGGGAAATCATTGGTGCCCAACACCGATGACATTTACTTTCTGACTGGCCTCTCAAGGAGAGGGGAACCAGTCAACTTCCAAACTTTTCCTGTGGGGCCGAGCAAGATCTCGGAGTTGATAGCGGATTACTGTGAGGCTGGGACCAATCGTACGGGTTCCCAGGTACCCATTAGTAAGATTACCAACTTAGCACTACAGACTATCTTTTTACTTATTGGGCGAATTACCGGCTCAGCCGCCGTGCATTAGGCTTCACGCGCATAGATGAACTATGCTATCCAGTGCATGAATGCACAAATTTTTTATTGGAGTACCACACTGTTGGAGTGTATGAAGAGGCAATTGACAGATTGCTGACAGTGGACACAGAGGAACTTTGGGTTCTGGACTATCTTGTGTTCGTTCTTTTTTGAGAGAGTTCCGTGTTTCAGTCCTTGGGTTGTAGTACGAGGACATCTAGTCTCTTTCCCTACAGTGTGTAGATGGGCAGTGTTACTGCCGCGACAAGGTGGTGGAAGGACTGTTGAGGCCTTCGACAACGACTTCTTTGCTTGGCTGTCACGACAGATCCCTGCTATTGAGGACTACCCATATGCGGGGATAGACTTCTCTAGAGATCCATAGATACCCGTGCCTCCTGGTGAGGAGCGAGGGGAGATGGGTAAGTCTCCACCTTTGTAGTTTTTTGTTTGCATATGTAATTTTTATGTCTTTTTGTTATATATATCATTTTTTTGTATGCCAGAGTATTTGATGGTTAAACGTTTGTTGCATGTAGATGTGGGACCCGTGTGACTTTCCGACTATGCACGGAACAGGCATCGTCCTCAGCCAGAAGCCGCAGTTGCCGTTCCTGGGGGAGAAACAGTAGCAGGGAACCTCCCAGATGGAGAGGCTGAGAGGGTCCTTAGACGTATTGAGCGGAACTTTAATGCGCTCACTCGCACAGTCCCGATGGCAGAGATAGAGGATCTGTCGCCATCCATGCAGCCTCATGTTGTGGGGGCACCTCAGACATGGGTCCGATTGTTTAGGCATTTAGCCCGTGCTGTAGATGATTATAACAGGGCCCATAGGCCTTGAACAGATTTAGACTCTTTATGTGCCACGAGCACATACTTGTATATATTTTTTGAGGGCATAAGCCCGGTGACTCGTTACTGTTCCCATTTTTGAGGCGCTTGCATCCATTTATGTACTCTGAGCATTTTATGATGTTTATATATGGTTTTTATCTTTTTTGTGTCTTATGGATTCTGTGTGCAAAAATGTATTTACATGTTTATGTCCATGTTCTTTTATATGTGGGCAAGATGCCAATCTAAAATGTGATTAGCTAGAGTATCTGTAATTTGGTTTAATCTCCTAGGAACATGAAAATATGTAATATAATCAAAGTTGCGTTTGAAGAGAGGTACCCTAAGGAATCGTCTGTGTAAAGTTGGATCATGGACCCGGTATATTCTGTTTAGCTGTGACATAACCAGTTGAGCGTCGAGATAGACCCAGAGATGAGAGATACCCAATGACCAGGCGTCACGAAGCAACTCAATAACTGCACTATATTCAGCGACATTATTTGTGGTGTCACCTAAACATATACCTCCGAAAGATAACAACTGACCCTGTGGTGTAAAGATTACCCAAGCTGTGGAGGCAAGCCTCCGTGTGTGTCGACTAGCATCGTCCGCATACCCAACAAACACCTCGGACTCACTTGACATCTGCCATATTGACAAAAGATAACATCAATGACACGTCCATAACACTTTTAAAAGAAACGTAAAAAATTAATAGTACAAAGACTATACATATGTTACAAAAAGTTATCCACAGTGACCTGTCTATGAGTAATACTTCTTGAGGTATATCCCATTCCTAGGCTCCTCCAAAGAATTACATTCAAAATCAACCAAACGATAAGTGCCCTTTTTCAATACCTCTTTTATAATGAAGGGTCCGAACCACATGGGTTTAAACTTTCTTGCCCACAGGGGGTCCTTGTCTTGGTCATAGACCAGGACAAGGTCGCCCTCAGAAAAAATCCGAGGACGAACGGACCTATCATATTGAAACTTGACCTTATGTTTATGAGCCTCGTTGGCCAGGGCCACGTTGCGACGCTGCTCATCAAGCTGCTCCAGGTGTACTAACCGTTCTTCAAGTGGAGAAGTGTCTGACAATAACTGTAATGCCAATTTCAGAGATGGGATTTGGCATTCAATGGGAAAGACTGCCTCTAGCCCATAAACGAGTTGGAAAGGTGAGAAACCGGTTGCAGTCTTAACAGATGTTCGGTAAGCCCATAATGCTGAGTAAAACATCAAATGCCAATTTGTCTTGACTGAGTTGATAGTTTGTTGTAGAATAGTCTTAAGAGTTTTTTTTATAGCTTCCACCTGCCCATTGCCCTGGGGGTAGTAAGGTGATGAATGTTCCTTCCGTAACCCAAGATTTGATGTTAATTCGGACATCATTTGGTTCTAAAAGTGACTGCCATGGTCAGTGACAGTCTCTCTCGGGATGTCGAACCGTGCTATAATCTGGTTGAATAAAAAGAGAACTGCAGTCTCTCCATCATCTTTAAACGTTGGCATAGCCTCGACCCACTTAGTGAAGTAGTCGATGGCTACGATGATATAGTGGTGCCCCCTTGCTGACAGGGGGTTGCATGTAGTGTAATCAATCCCCCACTTAGTGAAGGGACCAACTCTGATGATAGGAAACATAGGAGCGGGATGTGCCCTCATCTTCCGCGAGAAGACTTGGCACAGATGGCACTTCTTGATCGATTCGATACAATCTTTGATAAGTGTCAGCCAGAAGTAACCTGCTCGTAGAATCTTTTGGGCTGTTTCCAACCCAGATAAATGACCGCCACAAGCTCTAGTATGACAATCGATGAGCACTATGACTGCCTCCTCATGAGTGAGACATTGACGCAAGATACAGTATACACCTCTCTGATACAACGTATCATCGAGTATGAGATAATTTTTAGCCTGATGGAGTATCCGTCGACGCTCGTCATGAGAAGTAGAGGTGGGTCACTTCAAAGTCTGGAGATAGATAAGTATATCTCTGTACCATGGGTCTGAAGATTCAATGAAAAACATATCCCCCCGGATAGGCGAGTCCTCAGGCACAACGTCACCTGACTCAACCGGAAGTTCCGAAATAAGCTCTGCGAAGACCCATGACTTCTTGGACTTTGATGAAACGAAGTCTAAGTCAAATTATTGGAGGATGACCGTTCATCTACTGATTTTTCCGCCTATAACTTGTCATGTCAACATGTATTTGAACAGATTCACGATAGCAATGACGGTGGTCTTGCGAAACAGAACATAATGACGGAACCGTTGAACAACATGAATTGCTGCCAACGCAAGTTTTTCAATATGAGAATAATTGAGTTTCGGTCCTACGAGGCCTCGGCTCAGGTAATAGATCACGTATTCTGAAAACGAATCATCTTACTGGACTAAAACCATGCCTATAGTTGACTCTGCGGCAGCCAGATATAATAAGAAATCTTTGTTATAATTAGGTGGCCGTAGTAGAGGTGCGGTTGTGAGGGCGTGTTTTAATGCGTCGAAAGAGCGTTGAGCAACTTTGTCCCAGAAAAAAGGAATGTCTTTCTTTAGCAAACGCATAAATCCCTTGGTGATTTCGGCATAGTTGGCGATGAAGCGTCGTAAGAAGTTTGCCTTGCCTTGTAGAGTTTGAAGTTGTAAGATTGTGCATGGGGGGGCCAACTGGATTATTGCCTCGACCTTAAGAGGATCAACCATGATCCCTGTTGTTGATACGATGAAACCTAACAAATGGTATGACGTTACGTAGAAGTTGCACTTGTTTAGATTCAAGCGAATCCTAAAGTAGCGACAACGTTCAAAGATTAGTCTAAGGTGTGTGGGATGATCCTTTTGCTTGCGAGAGCGTGATGCTAAATCATCTAGATAGGCCTCAACTATATGTTTGAGGTCATGAAACGAAAAAGACATGGCCCACTGGAATGTGGCTCCAGCATTTTTAAGGCCAAAAGGCATCTTACGATAGGCGAATGTACCCCACGGACAAATGAATGTCGTTTTGTGTTGGTCTTTAGGTTTGATTTGAATTTGATTATATCTCGAAAAAACATCCATGAACAAAAAGGCTTCACAACCGACACATTCATCAATGATCTGGTCAATGAATGGTGTTGGAAAATTATCTTTTGGACATGCCTTGTTCAAATCACGGAAATCGGTATATACACGAATCGTGCCTTGTTTTTTATTGACCGACACGGGGTTTGACACCCATTGAGTCAAATGAATAGGATAAATGAAACCTGCCTTTAGCGATTTCTCAACCTCAATCTTGATGGCTGTTGTTTTCTTAGGATTGACTGGACGAAGTTTTTGTCGAATAGGCTTGGCATCAGGATACGTTGTGATTTCATGTTCAACTATTTTCAGATTGATACATGGCATTTCCTCATAAGACTAGGCAAAAACATCGCGGAATTCTTTGAAAAGATCCGTGTAAATATGAATCTCTTCGGGGGAGCAATATTCTCCGACGAAGACATTCTCCACAATGCCAGGGTTTTGGGAGATGTTGATGGGTATAGTTTCAGCAATAATCGCCATACTACCCTCAGCATAAATTTCTTGTGTAGCTAAGAGATTAATAGGACATGGCTGATCTCCCGTCATGGTAACAGTGAATTCTCCTGCCTCGATTTGGCTTAACTCTGGGAGGAAATATGATCTGTGATGAAGATCTTCTCAAGGTTTGTCTGGACTAGTCATTGCTTCGATTACTGCTTCGTCAAAAGGCAATACTAAGTCTAACGAATCAATGTTAGCAAGAGAACCTTGAGCCCAAATAGGCTCTGGAAGTGGATCTAACTCTTGTGCGGGAGTCGGATTAGGGTTAGTTGAAGCTTGCTGGACTAAAGAGTACGCTATTTTAGCGGCTGACAAGGGCATGGACATGCCGGGGTGCTCTGTCTCATCCATCGTGGCTGATGGGGAAGGAAGAATCCAAGGATCCTCAAAGTAAGTCGTGCGGAACGACGAAACTTGAAAAATCTCAACCTTATGGTGATTAGATATAAACTAGACATTGTCATGAGGAGGTGGGTAATCAAAGGTACCCATCAAGGATGGGCACAAACCAACTCCTATGTTAACAACACCTGGTTGAGGATTATCAATCATGGGAACCGTGGATGCCCCCAAAGCTGGGTCAGGTCTAGAGAAGGACAATTGATCGATGGTCACTATCCGACCCTCATGTGGAAACAACAAGACTCGGAAAACTGTAGCAACCACAGCTTGCATAGCATAAGTCTAACTCCATCCTAACAAGAGATTATAGTCGAGGGGAGCATCGACTACCTCTACCTCGACACACATGGTCTTCCCTCCTAACTGCATAGGTAAAGAAGGAACGATGCCATGTGGTCGGAAAGAACGATCGTCGAAAGCAATGAGGAGAGTAGGTGATGGAGACAAAGTGGGTTGGCCAATGTCCTTCTAACATGCTAACAACATAATGCATGTCGAGGCGCCCTCGTCGACCACCATGCGGAAGATATTCCATGTAAAAATTTTCGTGGGATGAGCCACTACTATCTAAAACGCTACATGGTGAGGCAGACGAGGTTTTAAGTCAGTTGTATCTAACATGATGGTACCCGGATTATAAGTCTCAGTAGAGCCTAAAGCAGTTGACAAGGCTTTCCTTTGAGTAGGGAAGCTTTGGAGGACCTCCAAAGTAGACATCGCACAAGGGGTTTGTGATAAATCCTCCACCACTGAGTAATTCTGGGCGGCCCTTTGCTTTTGGGTTGTGAGAATCTTTTTTAAATGCACCCTTTGGAACGCGTGTCATTGTTTCTTCCAACGTCTTCTTGATCTGTAGAGGAAGAGATGGGAGCTTAGCTTTTTTACCCTTCTCAGAAGCACTTGGTTTACTATAGTCATGCGCTCTAGTCATTATGAAAGCATCACCCCTAACCATATATACGTTCGCGGATGAGGGATTGTCTGGAGGAGGGCAGGTTTCTTGGTTGCCCCCTTCTGTACTTGTAGAGGCTTCAGTTAAATTTTGCCCATGTTGAAAAGGATTAATCAACACTGCCTACTATTGCTATGTGACAAACTTTTGGGCCTCTGCAAGTCGAGGACAAATATGGGTTGGGTGGTCTTCTGCACATAAGTTGCACGGATACCTCACCTTCCGTTTTTCTGTAGTGTCCCTGCCAGCATTATCAGTGGGTTTTTTATCCCCCTTACCCTTCTTTCGTTGTTTTTTCTTCCCTTCAGGCTGCTGGGTGGCCTTTGGGTTAGTTGACTGCACGGAGTGTACTTCCGATGTTTGGGTAGGAGAAGCAGCCAAAGCAGTAGTCTGGCTGGTCGTTGTGTTTTGTATAGATAACTATTGCAATTGTTTTGTCAATTGCTCAGTGGGCTTGGTTTGTGCTGAACCAACAATACCATCGGCATGTGGTCTCGCTCTCTGTCTAGTTTTATCCAGTATCGATCGTGGTGCATCTGGCAGGATGTTGTATAATAAACCAGACTGAGAATAGATGAACTCAAAATGTTGAGCCCTCATGATGGCATCTTCTTCGGAGAAAACTCCTGAAGTCGCGATGTCTTTGGATAATTGTGGGACCAGAGACTTAAGGAACCACTCAAGCAGGAATGTTGGTGGGACTGGTACTTTGATTAGACTCTTCCGGCATCTCCACTCTTGGATATGATCAGAGATATGGTCCGTCGTTGTCTGTTCGAAATTGGCAAGAAGCTCTGTGCCAACTTCGTATCTCATAGGTAACTGGAAATGGTTAAGGAAGGCCATCGCCATTTCACCAAAAGAAGAGTATCTTGAGCGATCGAGCTCGATGTACCATTTTGCAGAGTGCGTTGAAACAATCGCAACTGTACGGAGTCATCTTTCAATGAGTTAGATGAAAACCAAAGATGGAAGGTAGTCACATGATCACCTGGGTCTTCATTAGGCTTGGCCTCAAACTTTGGAATGTCTGAAGGCAACTTTGTTGGCATAGGAGGCTAATGCGGATCGTGACAAATAGGATCATTTAACAACCTTGTCAAATCTGGCAAGTGTAAAGTTGTCAGGAATGGTAGTTTGGGTTGCTGCTGATAACCTGGGAAAAAGGGTCCTGGAGTTTGACTGGCACCAGGTTTCCAGGAAAAGTTTGGCTGCTGGTCTGGATTCTGGTAGAAACCATGGCCCTGACTAGCATAAGGATTTTGCATTTGTGGAGACATCATCGGCTGATTTCCCATAAAGGACATAGGATGTTGGGCATGCATCATGTTTGAAGGACTTTGGGAAGGATTACCCCATGCCGGTCCTGATGGGAGAGGCATAATATTCTATCCAGGGTTCCATTGACTGTGGAAAGAATTACCCTAGAACGACATTCCAGAGGAGGGAACGGATCCTTGTCCTAAGTTCCAAGGTCCCGCTATATGTTCCCCCGGCGCAGGAATAGTACCCTGCGCTGGAGTAGATTGTCCAAAAATGGGAGTGCCCCCAGACGGGAAAGCGGTGGATGTGAAAGTGTTGTTACCAAATGTCTCGTTCCAAACAAATGGTGATGAACCTACCGACATACTATGTGCAGGTGTTCCTTGACTCCCGGCTCCAAATAAACTAGTGTGTGCAGGCTGCCCAACGAACTGCTAATGCTGACCACCAAGCGAAGGGGATGAAGGAGGGATATGTCCTCCAGCATAAGGAAAAGAATTAAAAGGGATAGGAGTGCCCCCAAGTTGACCTTGCAGAGGAGCATTAGATCTCCCTACCCCCAGACCCAAAGTCTGTAAAGTGGAGTAAGTGAGTGCAGGACTTGTACCCGAACTAGGCATACTGTATGAAAACAGAGGGCCTGTCGCACTAGGTGTGAAGGGGGTTGTGGCCGCCGCGATAGACGAGATCGGGCCACTGTGAGACATAGTTGCGGCCAAGACCATGGTGGCTCAGACCGACGACATCAATTTAGGAGATGCTTCTTCTATGGTAGAAACTGTGGTGGGAATGGAAGAATTCCCAGAGGAAGTAACAATGTTTGTTTCCATAGCTATGTGAGGCACTGACAGGATTTCATAAAATTGGATTGGTACAATAACCAGTGGCCAGGTATCAGTGGTTGGGGTTTCAACCGAGCCAAGGTTGGTGGTTGATTCCTCCGAGAGTTGTTCGGGCACAATGGTTTGTAACCCGGTCGCTTCGAAAGACCCTTGTTGGTCTAGCTTCCGCCTCAATGGTGGTGGGGGTGGCTCCAGTATAACTGGTGGCAGGCCCAGAAGCCTTCATGACCGGTGGAGCTCAGGATCCTCCACTGTGTGAGAAGATCCATGAAACGCTAAGGTATTCTACACGTTCAAACAGTAACACACACTAAAAAAAGAAACCCCTAAGAGATAATACAAGCAAACACTAAACTAGTTGGAAGAACAGTTACAACAACCAACACTAGAGCAACTTACCGGTGCAAGTGCAAATCGAACACGGAAGCACCCTCCGGATATACTCTGCAAAGCGTGGCCTGATTTCTGTCCTAGGTACCATGGTATACCCCCGCGGTCACCTGTGTATGTCCCTAAAAAGATTGGCAACTAGGTTGCCAGCATGCGAACAGTCACCAGGCGGGTACAGTCGAAAGTTGGGTAGACCACAATGAGCAGGGTATCAAGCCCGAAACCTGTCAAGGGTATCGAGAAAAAATGGTCCAAAAGACAACTGAGGACCTCGAACTGATTTGAGACCCACGAAGCCCCGTGGCAAATGCAAACGACAGAATCCCAAAACAAGCCCTCGATATGTGTTCTCCACTACGATTGGTCCAGCTTTGGAGGGGTTATCTCCGCTACCTTTTCGCACGTGAACTCGTGTTTATCCCCTATGTTAGAGGGGGGTCCTGGATAAGTTCCACGAAACTAGACTCCTACACTTCCTATCACAGACTCTAATGTTTGGTGTTGAATGGCCTTGGAGAGTTTCCTCTCCAACCTAATCCAAGGCCCTAGTCCTGAACTAGTTTGTGAACCCTACAAACAAAAAGTCTAATAGTTTTTAAGTTATCATTGCTTTTAAGGATTTTTCTTACATAAAAGGGTATGGAGGTGAAATTGATGGTGTGTAAAGACGAAAGCAAAAATGAATGAAGAAAGAAACTAGAAACAAAAGACTTTTACTAAATGCAAAATTTTCAGCAACTTTTCACAAAGAAATATTTCTTTTTCTTGTCAATTTTTCTAAGATTTTATGTAGCAAACATCAAGAAATTTCGCTCGACTATGAGCTACTTATGCTCTAAATTCACTGCAAAAACTTATGAACCAAAAGACTTCTCCCTAGCTAATGATGCAGAAACACACTTTTCAATCAAAGAAGAAAATGAAAAGAGATTTTTTTTTTTTTTTAAGTGCTAATAAAGCAACAAAGGGAAAATAGCGACAAGCACAAAACCAAGAAAGACAAATTCTGGCTTAAAGTGCAGATCGCAAAGAATCAGAGTAAAGGCACACACTGGCAATAAAGAAAACACAGACTCTTGAGCTTGCCTAAAAACCATAAAGCAAAGTATTTTTTTTTTTTTTATATATATTTTCTGTTCAACTATCAACTGAAAAAAAGCAGGCTAAGGGTAATATGAACTAACCTACTGACTGTTCAACCCTAGAATCAAACACCTGAGAGGAATACTTCTCATCAAAGGAGGGGATGACTGCCCCACCCTAAACAAAAAGTAGCCTTTCAAGCACGCTATTGTCACTAAAACAACATGCGTGTGAACGTGTGCTGAGCTGAAACAAGACGCGTGTACACGCAGTCTGACCTTGTACAGGACGCGTGTATGTATAACTCTTAAGACAAAAACAAAAACAGGCAGTCCAGACCAGGAAGAGGCCTATGGTATTGAAAAACAGGGTCCCTTGAAGGCTTGGATGCTTTTTCTAATAGAAAAGAAAAAATAATGCAAGGAATAATACCCTAGAATCAAACACCTGAGAGGAATACTTCTCATCAAAGGAGGGGATGACTGCCCCACCCTAAACAAAAAGTAGCCTTTCAAGCACGCTATTGTCACTAAAACAGCATGCGTGTGAATGTGTGCTGAGCTGAAACAGGACGCGTGTACACGCGGTCTGACCTTGTACAGGACGCGTGTATGTATAACTCTTAAGACAAAAATAAAAACAGGCAGTCCAGACCAGGAAGAGGCCTATGGTATTGAAAAACAGGGTCCCTTGAAGGCTTGGATGCTTTTTCTAATAGAAAAGAAAAAATAATGCAAGGAATAATAAGGCAAAAAAAAAAACAATCTGATACAGGACTGTGAAACTAGCAAGACCCAGACAGGATTCCAGAAAACCCCCTGAGAATGTATAATTCCGACAGGGAAGAGGTGGAATGCCTCTAAACTTCTCTGGACTCCCACATGCTACTATTATCCCTACAGCTAACGTTCACACACGGGCTATAAGAGGATAGGGTGCGGGCACATGTGTGCATGCCTTCTGTAGGCCGCGTGTACCTCTGTGTGTCCCGACAATTATCGTCAAGCAACAGTCAGGGAAAACTGGTATGAAGAACCAGGCTCCCTGCTAGCTCAGACCTTACAGAAAAAAAACAGACAAAGAATATAGAAAACCTAATTCTTAATCTACCCAAAAACTCAAATAAATCCAGAAACCCTAAAGAGTATCTTCCCCAGTACAGTCGTCAATTCTGTTGTTGGAAAAAATACCCTACGAACTAGCAAACTAGGGTCGGTCTTGCATGCAGATTTTGACGGAAAATAAATTACTTTTAACCTACAACCCAAGATTAAAACCCCTCTTTCACAGTAAATGCATGAAGAGAATCACTAACCTTTTTACCGGCGTTCGATGTAGATCCTCCATTGCGCTTTGACCACTTGCTTGTGTTTCTCCTTCCATAGATAACCTACAATCAAGACAAATACCAACTACTCATGCATTCTACTTCTCTACTCAAGGGTTAGAAATCAAGCATAAATTCATCAAATCATAGATAACTCATGCATTGGGACGGGAAAAGTATTCTTTTTATTAATGAAAATGAATCAACTTATAATCAAATTCGAGACCGTACACCGCTCCTTGAACCTGATTCTGGGCTCTTCATCTTCTGTCCTCCAACTGCTTTGCATTAATTCTCCTTTGGCATGAGGAAAGGCTAAAGGGTTGGGACAATGGATTACATAAATGGGCAGAGTTTCTTTGCTATATTTTTTCCTCCTCCAAATGGTACCCCTACCCCTTATTTTATAGGCTAGAAGGAGCTAGGGTTTTGGATGAACCCTCGGCCATGCATGTCCGGGAGTTTCAGTTAACTGACCCATAGCTTTTTGTTTCGTCGGAAACTTTCCTTTTTTCGTGCTTTGTTAGGTACACGCGGGCTGTAGTGAGCCAAACAGTGTGCACACGCGTGCAGTAATGGGTTAGGGTGCGTGGGCCTTGACACAAGAGGATTTCCAAAGAGTTGTTCAGCAGATGTTTTGGCAATGAAGGGATATGAGTTGGCCTAATGCCAGGTAAGCATGTGTGGTGCAATTTAGGGTTATAACATGACCTCTTGGATGAATTGAGTAGCGCCCAGTTCTTTACTAAACTTGATCTTTGTTTTGGCTACCACTAGATCTGTATGAAAGAGGTAGACATTCCTAAGACTGCCTTTAGAACTCATGAGGGACACTATGAGTTTTTGGTCATGCCCTTTGGCTTGTGTAATGCCCCCTCTACCTTCCAAAGCCTCATGAATAATGTATTCCATCCTTTTCTCCCTCATTTTTTCTTAGTTTTCTTTGATGATATCCTCATCTATAGAAAAACCTGGACAGACCATCTTTCTCATGTGGATCGAGTTCTCCATCTACTCTCTCGGCACCAAATTTTCATGAAACAATCTAAATGTGCTTTTGGTGCCTCAGAAGTCGAGTACTTGGGTCATCTTGTTGGCAAGGACGGTGTCAAGGTGGATCCTAAAAAGATTGAAGCTATGCAAGACTCGCCTCACCCAAAGAATCTCAAAAGCTTGCATGGATTTCTGGGCTTAACAATATATTATCACAAGTTTGTTAAGAATTATGGAAAGATTGTGACACCTCTCACTGCACTCCTTAAAAAGAATTCTTTCACTTGGACCCCAATAGCTGCTTAGGATTTTCAAAACTTGAAGATGGCCATTTGCACCACTCTGGTCCTGGTCCTTCCTGATTTCACAAAGACCTTTGTCCTAGAATGTGATGCTTCGGGGAAAGGAATTGGTGATGTCCTTATGCAAGAGGGTTGACCTTTGGCCTTTACCAGCAAACAACTATCTGAACAAAATTTTGGAAAATCAATCTATGAAACGGAAATGTTGCCTATTTTTCATGTTGTTGATCTGTGGCACCCTTATCTATTGGGGAAATTCTTCCAAATTAAGACAGATCATCAAATCCTCAAGTATTTTCTTGAACAACGCATTTCCTCCCCAGAGCAACAAAAATGGGTGACTAAGCTCTTTGGATATGATTATGAGATCATTTACAAGAAAGGCAAAGACAATGTGGTTGCAGATGCACTTTCCCGAAAATATGAAGATGAAGGATCCCTTTTTTCTCTCTCCTTCATTGTACTAGATTGGCTCCAAGTCGTTTTCCAGGAATGGCTACACGATCCCAAAAGTTCTCATTTGATACAAAAATTGTAGTCCAATTCTCCAATTTCCCCAGGGTACTCTTGGCTCCATGATGAGCTTTGATACAAAGGCCGTTTGTATTTAAGTAAAATGTCAAAACTTAAATCCATGGTACTTTCTGAACTTCATGCTACACCCACAGTTGGGCACTCTGGGTTTACCAAAACCTATGACAGGGTCAAATGTTCTTTTTTCTAGGATGGTATGAAATAAGACATTCATAATTTTGTAGCTGAATGTGATGTGTGTCAACTCAACAAGGGAGAAACAGTCAAATCTCCTAGCACACTACAACTGCTTCCGATTCCACCTACTATTTGGAGGGATATCTCTATGAATTTTATTAGAGGCTTACCTAAATAGTGAAATAAATTAGTCATCATGGTGGTAGTTTATCTCCTTTCTAAATATGCTCATTTCTGTGCTCTTCAACACCCATTTACAACATCCACTATGGCTCAACTTTTCATGGATCAAGTCTTCAAGCTTCATGGCATGCCACATTCTATTGTTTCTGATTTCGACCCAACTTTCACCAGCAATTTTTGGAAAGAACTATTCAAGGTACAAGGAACTCAATTGCATCTCAACACAACTTGTCATCCCCAGACTGATGGTCAAACTGAAGTTCTCAACAAGTGTTTGGAAACATATTTGAGGTGTTTTGCATCGGAAAAGAAAAATCAGTGGGCTCAATGTTTACCCCTAGCGGAATGGGGGTACAACACTTCATACCATAAAACTACCCGCATGACTCCTTTTGAAGCGGTATATGGACAAAATCCACCTTCAGTTCTCTCATATTTACCAGGTGTCTCAAAGGTCCAGGTGATTGATCAAACGCTTACAGTTAGAGAGGCTATTCTCTGTACCCTTAAATAAAATTTGGTCATGGTCCAGAATCGCATGAAGCAACAAGTAGATCAAGGTAGCTCTGAATGTCAATTTGCAGAAGGGGATCAGGTGTTTCTTCGACTGCAACCTTACAAAAAAAATTACCTCAAGGCCGACCATTGTCAGAAGCTGATGCCCAAATTTTATGGTCCTTATATCGTTCTTAAGCATGCAGGACAGGTGGCCTATCAATTAGCTTTGCCCAGTCATTCTAAGCTACATCCTATTTGTCATGTTTCATGCTTAAAGAAGGTGATTGGAACTAAGTGCCAAACTCAAACCAACCTTCCCGAGTTGGACGAAGAAGGATCCATTTGGCTACAACCACAAGCAGTTTTGGACCAGCATGAGCATCGCCTACGTCAGAAAACCATCAAAGAAGTGTTAGTCCAGTGGAAAGATACAACTCCAGGAGATGCCACTTGGGAACCAACTACCATTCTACAACAATTTCCACATCTCAAGCCTTGAGGACAAGGGATTTTTTAAGGGGGAGGACATGTTAGGAACCTAACCCCTCACGTAGGTAGAACAATATATTCGGATCTAATAAAGGTCAATATTAATAAGGCCTTGCAATAAGGTAGAATAAGTCGAATGTAAGAAGACCTAATAGAAGCTTCCGCTTCTAGAAGGATCTTCCTCTAGATGGTTCTTTTGATAGACATATTTAGTATAAATAGGAATCGAGGGTATGAGAACCCTAGCTTGGATATTATTGTAATAGAGCTCTACTTGACTGGAGGTTTCCCCCTCGAAGAGGCAAGTGAACATTGCTCTCAGAATTAAAGTGCTCTTTCTGGTGTTATTCTAATATCATTTCAGTGTTATCATGGTGTTGTTTTGGTTATATTGTTGTTTATATGCCATTTCTAGCATTTTATTTATGTTCTGCATACTTTTTATATATGGAATATTACAAACATTAGTCTTAAAAATTAAACATGATCTTTCAATCGGATAAATATTTTCCAATCATCCAGATAAACCTCCAAAAACTTATGTATAAAATCTTTAAATGCAACTACCACTACTCTTGAAAAAATAGCAGGGGAAATTTTCAATCCAAAGAGCATCACTATGTATTTATATGAACCCCATTCTGTGGTAAATTTAGTCTTATGACGATCCTCTGGTGCTGTTTTTATTTGGTCGTAGGGATGATTTTAGGGGCTAAATTTCGCTCATGGGCTAATTTTCTAGGGTTTTTCCAAAAAAAAGATTCGCTATTCTAAAAATGTTTCACCCAAATTCTATAAGATAAAATTATTTTACCTTAAAAATCACAAAACTTTTATACAAACTATATAAAATCCTTATAAATTTGAATTTTTTACAAAAATATTGCCAAACATTTATAGTTGGCATTTGAAGGATTAGTAAAATTCGCCAAGGTTTCTACATTTTAAAATAAATTTCCATCCTTAAAATCATCCCTGATTTGGTGATTCCCGAAAATCCATCAGTAAATGAGTATGCTTCTTGTCCTCCTACATTTTATAATACCTCACCTGTAAATGGAGTAGGGAAGGGATAATGTAGACATGTGTGATTCAGCTTCCTCAAGTCTACAAAGATCAGTATACCCCCATGCTTCTTCTCCTGGAATACCATAGGACCAATCCACTCAGATTTTTCAACAGGTTCTATTATACCAGCCTCTAACATTTTATCAATCTATACCTTAACTTTATGTTTATATACTGGATTCAACCTATAGGTTCTCTGTCTTATTGGTCTGGCATCTGTTCGTCGAGGGTTTTTCATTTCTCCACGTTCTCCTGCTACCCCTTTCATTTCTAAAAACGTTGTTGGAAATAGATCACTATACTTGCATAGTAATTATGTTATTCTTTCCACTGTCTGGTTGTCCCAATAGTCACCAATACTTGCAATTTTTGGATTCTCTTCTGTTCCAATATTGACCTTATTTATCTTCAGTGGTGCATCAAATTCTTTAGACTGTAACTGTGGGCCTTCTACTTCTCTTTCACCTTCAACTTATGTTATCTGAATATCGTGCGGGTTTTCTTCTGCTGGGTCATCTTCTACGACGTGGTAACAATGTAACAATTGTATGACTGTTTTTCGATTCTGATTCTGATAAGATATTATAATTCCAACTTCAGGTTCTTCAAAAATATTTTATTTTATCAACTTCAGTGTTGTATCCATCGCTAGATTCTCATGTTAAAATGCAAATGTGATTACAAAGTTCTGCTGCAAATCTGTCCAATTTCCAGTTCCTCTGTGTAGTTCCAGTTTTGTATACCAATTTATTGGTATGCCTTATAATATATGGATGAAGTGATTTGACCATTCCTCTGGTGGTACTAGTCTCCATTGGGTTATGCATATGTCTATATCTTCTCTAGGTTGTCCTCTTCAATTATATTTCTCCATATTGTTTTCTCCTATTCTATGCCAAATCTGATGCACAATAATATTTTTCATTGATACCAATCATGGATATTTTCTTTGTGAGTACCCCACCAATGTGAAGGTGTTTGTTTCAAGGAAATATCTGAAGCTAATAGCCTTTGACTTTCCAGGACTTCTAACCCAAACTTTTCAAAGAATTCTTCCAAATCATTTTGACCATAAAAACTTGGAGGTTCTCTTACCTCTGTGCCAACCATTCTTAGTGCACGCGTCATTATTGCACATCTTCTGGTAGATGTCTCATGTAAGCATTGTTTCCAATTCTCCAGTTCTGTCCCAGAATATGAAGCACAAGAACTAATGCTTCTCCAGCTAATCATTCCATCTGATGTTGGATTAATGTAATCTTCATCGCGCGCGGTAGTTCTATAGAACTGGTTTATTTATTCCATGATAAAGTTATCTATCACTAGTTCAACATATCTTCCACCTTCTAAAGGATCTAATGGTGCTATGGCTCTATATTCTCCTTATTCAAAGATCATTTTCTGGGTCTTCAAGTTGATGATAGCTTGATTGTCAACTACCCAATTGAGTCCCAACAATGTTGGATAAGGTGTAGTATTATCCACTATATTAATTACCTCAAAATATGACATAGTGTGCACACCATCTAAATCCACCAGTATGCCTTTCAATCGACCAATTGGTATTACTCTATGTTGGTTTTCCAGTTTCAGCTGAATAGGTGAATATCCTAGTGTAGGTTCCCCCATGCATTCCCATGTTTTCTTAGGAAGAACATTTACCTCAGATCCTAAATCTAATATGATGTCACCCATGTTAAAGTCTCCAATATTTTCATTTAGTATGAACTCTCTATTTGTTCTTGTCTTCCTATGGACATGATTTACTGTCTTTTGTTATAGTTTTATCTCTTCTTCAGGGTTGCATTTTTCTAGCAAACCTTGTAATACTTGTATAGATGTTTGGTCATTCAATAACTTCGAGAAATACACCAAAAAGTTTCTTATATTACTTAACTTTTTTGAAGGTTGGCTTCTGCTGGTATGATCATATGGATGAGGCATATCATATACTGACCCATCATATCCTGGTTGTGCATTTGAAGTAGAAGAAATATTCGCCTACAAAATTTCTTGTATGGCCTGCTTGAATGTTTCTTTTTCCTTGTGCGCATCTAAATGTTGTTGAGGTGTTGTACTTTTTCTAACCCACTGGTGTTGGTTCTGATTTTGATTTGCTGCATATTCTCCTATTTTGGTTCCACCTCGAGCAACTATATTAATTTTTTTCCCTTCATCTTCTCTAGTTTTGATGGCAATCCATTGAACATTTTGGTTATTCTGATTCCTTTTGTCATGTATTTTTGTGAGAAGTATAGGACACTATTTTGTAGTATGATTTGTTGCACGATAGTACATGCATGTTGTTGATGGATGTGGACAATCTCTTGCATATTGTCTAGGTTGCTGGAAATTGTGGCAGTTTACTAGTCCTCTGCATGTTTCAAATCCTCCTCTTCCACATCCTGCTCCTCTTAATCCTCCTATGTTTCCTTGATTGTCTCCACACAGTGTATTATACTGTGGTACTTGATTATATTGTGGTGGCGTTGCAAACTGATGCGGATTATTTTATTGCTGCGCAGGTGGGCCTATCATTAATTCATCTTACATCCTATAAACATCTGAGGTCCTTTCCTTCATAAGTTCCATGGCTCAACAATCCTTATCCTCATGTTCTACAAACTCACAAAAATTGTAGAATGTACTTTTAGGCATTGTTTGGTATTTTTGCATCATTGGACAATTATAGGGATCATGTCTAGATGTTTTACAGAGTTCACACCATAATCCTCCTATGGGTAAGGGATTCGACAATCCTGCTCCCAAATACTACGTAAATGTTGGGAACTCATTTTGTGATGTCCTTCTGTTATATATAAGGTACACAATATAACTTCCCTCTTTTAATTTCCTTTGTTCTAATTCAACTTAAATGTTAGGTTATTGATATCCTCTCTTAGCTCTTCTATAGCTAGATCTGTATGTTTATATTGATTCTCTTCCAACTGTAAGGTTGCTTGCAGATCCTTGGCCTGAGTCTAGAACTTCTATTGCCTCAATGGGTATTTAAAATGTGTAAATAATGATTTTATGAATATTTTCCTATGTTGCATGTCTGGTATAGGATATTTCAACTTACCTTTCAATCGCTTGAACTTCTGACCGATTTCTCAAACTGACTCTCCTGGATTCTTTTTTATTTCTATCATATCATTCATATATTGATATTTTGAAATTGGTCATTGTAACTCATTGATTAGTGCCTTATTTACATCTGCGATGGTTGTATGTGCTCCTTGTGGACTTTTTACTGCTAGGCTCATAAACTAGTCCAATGCACGGTTTCTGAATGTAATTGTGAGTTAATCCACTTTTGCATCTTCATCTGTGATCTGTTTAGATTCCAAAAATATTCTCATAAATAAATAGATGTTTTTATGGGTCCTCTGACCCTTCTCCATGAAATTCTGGTAACCGAATGGTTGGATCTACTCCTGCCATTGTAAACTTTGTGGTACTATTTCTACACAGTGTAGATAACTAATATTGCTAGTTGAACTCATACTTCGACTTGAATTTCCACTGGTCCCTTGACTTATTGGAATCCTTCTTCCACTAATTTCTAGTTTTCTAAAATATTATTTCTTTCATGATGTCTTAGTCGCACATGGGGTCGTGGGTTCCACACTAATTCAGATCTGGAATGGAGTTCCTTCTTCTGCACCAGACCCCTAAACTTTGATTTTTTTGTCATATGTGGCACGTAGAATTTCCTCAATCTGCTCCGTAGCACGAAGATCCTCTACCTCTTCTTCATCACTTTCCAATCCTTCCCTCTTGGATACTGCTCTCTTTTTCCTATTCATCTTATATTGGTAGGGTCTTCCACTGTGCGTCATTCCCACTTTGTCCATTATTTCCTTGATTTGTTCTTCATCCATCATAATGGGGTTTATCACTTCCTTCTTCTTACCTCTATCCAAATCCTTCTCCATGTCCCATATCATCGTTAGTGTTTCCCCTAATCTCTCCATGCACGCAGATTTATTTAGCTGCCAGACTCCATTGTCATCACACCTTTACCATGCATCAAAATATTGATTGACGTGTAGAGTGATCTAATATACCTTCCTGTTGGACCCTTAAAAAATTCCTGCTCTGCAGTAGTGTATGATTTTGCAGTATCCACTACAAAATCAATAATGAATCCTGAAATAATGTTGTCTAGCCAGAAATCGACTGCGTGCATGAATTTATTGTTGACTTTTGTAGCTGCGCAATATTTTTAGTAGTCCATTCTACTGGTCTTATCCAGTTAGTTGGGTGAGTGTCCTTCAATCTCAATATCCACTCTTGCAGCAAATGTGGAAAATCACAAAAAAATGTCTCATGAAGATCAGTGAATACATACCTCTCCAAATATTGGTGTGGTGTATACTTAGGGTTTCTATTGTCTTTATGTGCAAACTCGATCTCTTTTGTTGTTATCCATTGTTTGATCTCCTTTTTAGTTGGGTTCCATGGTCTGAACATTCCCTTCTAATACTTCATTCTCTTCATTGTTCTTCTCAACAAGTCCCTTCCAATATATTCTTCTGGGTACCATCCTAGCAACAGAACCATTTTTTGGACGTTCTAGGATAACCCGGGTTCTACTTTAGGTTTCCAACAAAATCCTGCAAACCATCGACCCTTCCAGATACCAGAAGGAAACACTATGCACAAAGTGCACAATGTAGTCTCACCCGAGATGCCTTATGGGTGACTATAGGACCCAGATGTATGTAATCTTGGAACGAAAACTTATGTGGGGATGAGGGACATTCTTTCTACCTCAAAAAATATTAGATCTATTATTGTATTGCATCAACACATCATTATATCTCAAATCTAACAATCGACAACTAGATACATTCATTAGAGTTTATTCTACAATAATTATCATGTCATTCTACCATGCGTTGCATTTTAATATTAGCAGATTAATTCATTTAGCATAGCTAAAAAATCGCAAGAAATAAGACAAACTTTCCACATAGAGACACAAACTTATCATGGTTCACCCCCCCTAGGCTACATCCACAAAGATTTGTCTTTCTTGGCTCTTTTATTATTCTTCATCAAGGTTATAGTGTTGTGCACATTACATTTGAGGCTGGCAAGATCATACTAAGCTCCACAACTTATGACATTACCCTCGATTACAATTCATATCTCTGTCTGTCTGTCTCTATCTAATCATTTCTTTATACTTTCTCATACATGTCAGTATCACTAACTATCTCTTCGTTATCTCACAACACGTATTTATATTACAAAAGGGGTTAATTACCCGTTACAAAAATGAACAAAACCCTAACCCACTAACCCTAGGTGGATTAGGTTTGTCCACTTTCTAACTCCTTGATCACGACTGGTCCAAAATCCAACTATTTTCCTCGTTTGATCTGCATCTTTCTTCCTTTCTTTGAATTTCCTGGTTTCCTGGCACCACTTTTCCCTATTTTCTGGCGTGTTCTCCTTCTCTGGTCCATTTCCTAACTGCCTTCATTAATTAATGCGGTTTTCCCCAAAATGGCCTGCGCCAACATAGTCCCTTAAGGGAATCCTATTATTTTGTTTAGTATTGCAAATTAGAATTTTCCTCCAGAACTTCTTAGGATCAATATTAGAAAGGTGTAAAAGCCACTCTTGCCTTTTATTTATATAGTACATTTTTTCCCCTTTTAATTAGGGAATTTTACTTATTGATCTTATCGAGTTTTAAGGACTCATTAGAAGCATCCCTAATGGCTTTCCTAGCCATTTTTCATTCTTTATCATACCAAGGGTTGGTTGTTTTATTATTCTTTTTACAAGACACCTTTAAAGTGAACTTGTTAATAGAAGTGGAAAGGATAGTTGTCAAATTATGATAGAGGCGTTCAATGTTGTGCTTATAAGTTAAGAGATGTAATTCACTATTTAAATCCTTTAAGAAAAGTTCAACTATATGTTTGTCAAAAAACATGTGCCTTTGATTATTAGAATTTTCTTCAATGGGGCTTCTTTGCATGACAACGTTTAGACTTATGGTTAAAGGTCTATGATCAGAGTTGGGTTCATGGTCAGTTAGAAGGTCAAAAATTACTATTTGGTTGGAAACAAGGATATCAAATATCACATAATCCATGACACCACTACCTAGCCCATGAATACAAGTCATCTGGTTGGATTTTGACCACTTCATTACTCCATTGCAAATTATTAGGTTTTGAGAACTGCAGAGCTTGACTAGCTCAGTACCAAACAAATTCTCAATTAGGTCTTTAGTATAACAAGTGGAATAAGTAGCAAAGATGCTTAGTACCTGCCTCTTATGAACAATTTGAAAAAAAAAAGAACAAAATTAACTTACAAATTAATTGCAATAAGTGAAAAGGTAAAATAGTTATGGAAGATCTGAAACTTGTAATAATGTATTATTTATGCATAGTCTAGAAGCAAAATATAAGTGACAAACACTAATCTATGCTTTTAAAAGTTGAAGTAGAAATAGGCAAATCTAGGTTTTAATAAATATTCACAATATCACAAATGTAAATTAAAGTCTTCATGCCTTTTTAAACTAAATTGATGAATAAAAGTTGTGGCATACTACTTCTATCCATAACACTTCAAAGTATGAATGAGCTAGAACAAAAATTTTAAGTAACAAATCACAATAATAATATTATTTATTTGTGATTAATAATAATATTATTATATTAAATTTAAAGTTCACTAAGGATTTTCAAAAATTCAAATTTTACAAATCTATTTACAATAGCAAACAACTCATTACAAGTCAAAAAAAAAAGTTAACTCAAACAATTACAACCATTCATGAATACAACAATAAATTCAAAGTTCACTTAAAATTAAGATAAAAAGATTTTCAAAATGGAGCATAAATGAATTAAAATATGATATGTCTTACAACAATAATGAAGAATGATTACATTAAATAACTACTATCAAATCAATGAAGTAATAAAGGTACAAATGGATTAAAATATTGATATCTCTTACATCAAGAATGGATTGAAAATAATGATATCTCTTACATCAATAATGAATTAAAAATAATTATATCTCACATACAAAATAATCCCATTAAATGACTCATTAAAATGATGAATATGTGGTACTTTATGGGATTTTTTAAAACCATATAAAAAAAATGGTCATATTACTAAATTCAACTAATAAAAAAAATTCAAAATTCAAAATTCTATAAAACTATCACAGCCACAAATTAGTGGTTGGTGAAAGCCGAAGGAGTCGGAAGGAGTTGGCTGGAAGGAGGCAGTGTGTCCAGAACGTGGTTGGTGAAGGCCAAAGATTTAGGTTGGCCTAGAAAATGAAACCCTAATCACTCATAGGTTGGCCTAGAAAATGAAACCCTAATCACTCATACGTGGCAATCAGCTAGCCACCATAGTAAATTTTAAATATGATTAAGTAAAAGTAAAAAAATAAACATGTAAACCGATGTCTTTATAATAGTGAGGAAGTTAGTGGTTGAAATCACAACCATTGATTTATTGGGACTACTAAGAATATTCCATCAATATTTAATCTTGTCCATACAAAACTGATTAAGCACTAAAAACTTATTAAATGTGCCCATGGTCAATAAGTGTACAATGTAATTAATTAATATTTTTTAAATATTAAAATTAATGAAAAAAAATCTCTAAACTTTACAAATCTATTTACAATAGCAAACAACTCATTACAAGTCAAAAAAAAATTAACTCAAACAATTACAACCATTCATAAATATAATAATTATATAAATATTAAAAAATATAATATTTATATTAATATTATTGTATCTTTATTTTTTAATAATAAAATTTTGTACAAACTTTGTTAATATAATATAACATAATATTATATTATAATGTAATATTTATGTAACAAAAATTTATTGGTAAAGGATAAAATTTTACATCAACTTTATTCATATAAATATACAACTCGATTGGAGTTCCCCTGCTTTGTTTGCTCTGTCGATTGGTCTTTATTCAACCCTTCGGAACACTCGAACACTCAATATATAGCATTTAATATAATTGTATTATAATTAAATCTTAAGTGACACATCATTATATAGGGACATTTAGTTAGATACGGGTGACTTCAATAAGGGAGTGCACTCTTTTATCGACTGCTCTACACCACAAAGATGAAATTTAGTTAGATATTATTTGATAACAAATATTTATTTATTAACTAAGGTCGTGAGCAGAGCTAAGTCTTTGAGGGGAATAAATAGATAGAGTGTCAGGACCGTACCATCTAGCTAATGTGCTCTTTGAGGAGATTTGTGACCAGTGGACAGATGCAAGTAGTTATAAACAAATGGCACTCAATACGAGGTGTGGAATGCCACTGGCACCCTATCCTCACGCGGCCAAAGACTGTTGGTCCCGGTGGGTGAGGGAAAGAATAAGCATAAGGAGATGTCTTCGAATTCGAAGGAACAGTAGGGTGGGGTATTACCTCTCCGATTCGGATGACTACTTTTATCCCAGGCTAATCCCCGCATAAATCTAACCAAAACGGCTAAAGTAATGGGATAAGGGGGAATCCATTTGTTACAACTTTAAGGGGTAATGGTTGGACAACTACCTGATGGAAGTTATAGGAAGGTTTTTAGGTCACATTTCATGACACATCATAAAAGGTAATGCTATGTTACCAAAATTCCTCCAGGGAGACTTGAAACCATTATTATTTTCCCTTCACCATCTATGAAAGTTTATTGCACATTTCTACCCAATTTTTGGGTTAGAACACACAAGGATACAAAGGATCCTCCCAAACCCAATCCCAGAAAACTATTGATGCCATGCGATTTCCATGCCATGCCATTGTCATGCCTTTTCAAGCCATTCCATGGCACACCATTGCCATGACCTGCCATGTCATGCCATGTCCATTCCATTCCATCACCATTCCATTGGAATGCCTTGTCATTCCATGCCATTGCATTCCATTTCCATGCCATTTCCATGCCTTCACATTGCCATGCTTTTCCATTGTCATGCCATGCCATGCCATTGCTCTKCCATGCCATTTYCRTGCCTTGTCATGCCATKCCATTRTCGTKCCATTTCCATGYCATTGCCATGCCATAGCCATGCTAATGYTATTCMTTTCCAAGCCATGCCATGCCATGCCATTTCCATGCCTTGCCATGCCATGCCATTCCATTGCCAAGCCTTTCCAAGCCATKCYATGCCATGCCATTGTCATGTAGCTTCCCATGTCTTTTCATGTAGTTTCCCATTTTAACCTATACAACAATAAATATAACTTTCCATAAAATTATGAAAGGAAAAAGTCAAATAAAAAGGTGGATTGCAATGAAACAAGAATAACAAAAAAATAAACATTGACATGCCATTGTCATGTAGCTTCCCATGTCTTGTCATGTAGCTTCCCATTTTAACCTATACAACAATAAATATAATTTTCCATAAAAGTATGCAAGGAAAAAGTCAAATAAAAAAGTGGATTGCAATGAAACAAGAATAAAAAAAAAATAAACATTGCCATGCCATTGTCATGCCTCACCAAGCCAATAAATGGTATTAACTAAGTTACAACAGAACATATATAACAACCCTTAAAACAAGTAATCATTAAATTAAAGGGGGATGAAAATGAAATCCTAAACTAGGGTTTAGATAACAAATGCTTGTTGAAATGAAAGATGGCACATAAAATCCCTAGAATATTCAAGACATCAAGCCCTAGAATATTCAAGACATCATTTCCATGGCACATAAAAATACTATAATATTCAAGAGATCATTTCCATGCCATTTCCATGCCTTTTCATGCCATGTCATTGCATCCCATTTCCATGCCATTTCCATGCCTTTCCATGCCATTGTCATGCCATTTCCATGACTTTCCATGCCATGCCATTCCCATGCCTTTCCAAGACATGAAATTTCATTTCCATGCCATTGCATCCCATCACATCCCATAAAATTATGCAAGGAAAAAGTCAAATCAAAATGTGGATTCCAATGAAACAAGAATATCAAAAAAATAAACATTTTCATTCCATTTCCATGCCTCACCAAGCCAATAAATGATATTAACTAAGTTTCAACAGGACAAATATAACAACCCTTAAAACGAGTAATCATTAAATGAAAGGGGGCTGAAAATGCAAGCCTAAAATAGGGTTTAGATAACAAATGCTTTCTGAAATGACAGATGACACATAACAACCCTTGAATATTGAAGACATCAAGCCCTAAAGGGCTTAAAATTATGACAGAAATGTGATAAAAGGTATGGTATGGTATGGTATGCCTAGCCTTTCAATGGTATGATATGGTATGGTATGCCTTTCCTTTCCTTTCCATGGTATGGTATGGTATGCCTTTCCTTTCCATACCATGCCATGCCATGCCTTGCCTTCACTTTTCATGCCATGCCATATTTTGAGGCAATGCATATTTCAAGGAAACGCATGGCACGGTATGGTATGGTATTTCAAGGAAAGACATGGTATGGTATGGTATGGTATTCCTTTCATTTCCTTTCCTTTCCTTTCCATGCCATGGTATGGTATGATATGGTATGCTATGGTATGCCTTTCCTTTCCTTGCCATGGTATGGTAAGGTATTCCTTGCCTTTCCTTGCCATGCCTTGCCTTGCCATGTCATGCCTTATATTTCCTTGCCATTCCATGCATTGCATTTCCTTTCCTTTCCTTCACTTGCCATGCCTTGATTTTCCTTGCCATGCAATGCCTTACCTTGATTTTCCATGCCATTGTTAGTTGTGGAGCCTGATTATCTTCCTGATTTAGAGGTTTGTTTCAGGCGTGCTTGGACCCCATTCCCTAACGGAGGTGTGTGGGGGGGATTTACCCCCCACAACTGTCGCTAGCTGGGTCCAGCGGGGGTGGGGGGGGGTAAAGAAACAATTTTTGTTACCCCCCCCCCTGGTGGAGGATTCAGGGGCAACGCCCGTCAACTGAAATTTTGGGAAAAATTCCCTTGTAAAATATTGTAATTTTGTAGTCAATCTAGATCGTTCACTATAAGGTCTAAGATCTAATGGTAGAAGTTATTTTAGGTTTTTTTCCCTAGAAGGAAACCCTCTCTTATGAGGGAATTGTATTGCAGATATGTATTATTGTGAATATTATATTCTTAGAGAGGAGACTGCGAGACAAAGAAGTGGAAGTTACAATGGGTGTGTTGTAGGTTGTATCCCTTCATTTTGCTAGATAATAAAGGAAGGACTTGATAATTTATTTGGTGGACATAGCCCGCACTGGGTGAACCATGTATATATGTGTTTCTACTGCATTGTATATATTTTGTTAATTATTTTCGCATTTGTTTTATTTTATTGCTCCACGATCCTGTTTTTATAACAACTGGTATCATAGCAAAAGGTGACTCGCATGAAGAGAGGGTTCCTATTTCGAGAGGGAGCAATGGTGGAAGATGAAAAGTTTAGGGTCGAGAAATTTAACGGCCAAAATTACTAGTTATGGAAGATGTAGATGGGATATTATTTATATCATAAGGATATATTCCTACCATTGGGTGGAATAGCAAAGAAGCTGATGGCCCTGAAGGACGAAGAATGATAGGTTCTTGACATAAAGGCACTAGGAATGATGCGGTTGAGCTTGGAAGCATCGGTGGCTTTCAATATTTCAAAAGAAAAGAAAACGAAGGAATTGATGGACACATTGACTAAACTGTATGAAAAACCCTCGACATCCAATAAGGTATTTTTAATGAAGTGATTATTTAATATGAAGATGTCAGAAGGTGGGTCTGTTGTAGATCACTTAAATGAATTTAATATGGTTACTAATTAGCTAAGTTCTGTAAAAGTGGAATTTTATGAGGAGGTCAGGGCTCTTCTATTCCCGTGCTCATTAACAGAAAGATGGAATGGCTTGGTCATGGATGTAAGCAACTTTGTCTCTGGTTCAAACACTCTAAAATTTGATGATGTTGTTGTTGTTATCCTTAGCGATGAAATGCAACGAAAAATCACAGGTGAGACATCGGGGAATGCGTTAAACATGGAAAACAGGGGAAGACAAAAGGATAGAGGAAAGGGCCCAGGGAACCACGAAAATTCTAGGAAGGGTAGATTCAAATCCAGACTGGGAAAGATAGAGTGCTTGAATTTTGGGAAGAAAGGACATCTGAAGAAATACTGCAGAGCTCCAAATAAACAAAGAGATGAATCGTAGGAGAAAAATGAGGAAGCAAATGTAATAGGTTATGTGTTACAAAATGATTTGATTCTTTTTGTAGATAATATTTATGAGTCTTGGGTAGTATATTTGGGGGCTTCATTTCATGCCACATCCCATAGAAAACATTTTCTAGATTACGTTCAAGGTGATTTTGGACAATTTCATTTGGGTGATGGTGCGCCATGCAAAATTGTTGGAATGGGAAATGCAAAAATAAAGCAAAAGAATGGAAACCAATGGTTGTTAAAAGAGGTCAAACATGTTCCAAATTTAAGGAAAAATCTAATTTCAAAAGGGAAGTTGGAAAGTGAAGGTTTTATATCTATATTTACAGATAAGGAATGGAAGGTCACCAAAGGATCATTGGTGATAGCAAAAGGAGAGAAGGTAGGTACATTGTATTTATGTACTCGTAATACTGATTCTTCTATCTCTTTAGATTCTACAGGAGTGGATACAACACTTTGGTATCATAGGCTTGGACACATGAGTGAGAAGTGGATGCATATAATTCAAAAAATGAATTTGTTGCTAGATCTTAAACAAATTGATTTGGATTTCTGTGAGCATTGTGTTTATGGAAAACATAAGATATTCATATTTCTCAGAGTTGGAAAAGAAAAGAAGAGTGAAATTTTAGAGCTTGTGCATACAGATATATGGGGACCAGATCAAGTATCATCTCTTGGTGGATCTCATTATTATGTTACTTGTATTGATGATGTAACTAGAAAAACTTGGATTTATTGCATTCGACAAAAATATGATGTTCTTGATACTTTTAAGAAATAGAAAGATTTCGTTGAGAATGAGACAGGAAAACAGTTGAAGTGTCTCAGATCAAACAATGGAGGTGAATATTGCAACAAGGATGAACTATTCATACCATGGGATTAGTAGAGAGAAAATAGTTTCAGAAACACCATAAGGAAATGGTGTGTCAGAAAGGATGAACATGACAATCATAGAGCGTGCAAGGAGTATGAGATTGCATGCAGAGTTTCTCTTATAGTTTTGGGAAGATGTTGTAGATATCGTTGTTTAGTTGATAAACAAAGGACCTTCAAGTTATTTGGATGGTGGCATTCCATAGGAGGCATGGATAGGTAAACAGGTAAACTATTCATTTCTGAAGACTTTGGGTTGTGAAGAATTTGTCGATATTGATAAAGAAATAGAACAAAGCTTGAAGAAAAATCTAAGAAGTGTACCTTTATTGGATACAGTGTTAATGATTTTGGTTATCGCTTATTGATCCAGATTTAGGAGTAGAACGAATTGATTAAAAAAATGAATACAATAAACACAGAGATATGAATAACACAAATATCCAGTGAACAATATCTTCTATTAAATAATGAAATAGGATGAAACTGTAAAACTGTAGAACTAAAACACTTTCTTCAATGGTGGTAGCTATCTCTGAGAAGAGATGTGGATGCTACACGCATCCATATAACCATAATGGATTACAATGAGGCTCCAGAAGCCTTTTTATATTACTCATGAATTCCAAAATGCTATACATCCAAAAAACAAACCCTAGAAGGTGAAACACCAAAAGCTATGTGGGCCCTATGGGTAAGTTGGTGTAATTTGGTACCTCAACTTCCGAGAGTCGTAACTTTTGCATACGACCTCTGTTTTAGGTGCGTGATAGCCCATTGGAAAGGTATTTCAGAGAGATACACATGCCATCATCAAACTCCGACTCTGTCTACAATTTTTCTATGGTGAGAAAAAAAAAACGTTTAGGGCCCTAAAACAGCCTTGAAAATACAACAAGATGTGTCGACATGAAAACATACAAAATAATCCAGTTGGATTAGAAGAGAGGCCACCCATATCCACTTGGAGGAAGTGTGGGGATTTAGAAAACCCCAGAAGTGTAGAACCCACAATTACAAAGTACAACAAAAGAACGTGTTGAACAAAAAACAAACACGAGGAGCCAGTTGGAATAGGTGGGTGGCCACCAATATCCACCGGGATCACTTATGGGATTATGAAAATCAAAAAATATTTAGGAGTAGAGATGTCATATTCAATGAGAAGGTCATGTATAAATATCAGTTGCAGGGAAGGAAACAGGAAGAAGAAAAACCAAAATACACAGTTCTTGACGAGATCATTGAAAAAGAAATTCGAAAGGTACCAGAAAATAAAAATGTACAACAACCAGAGAAACATGTACCTCAATCTCCTACAAGTATTGTTAGAATATCTACCAAGTTAAGTAGACCCCATGAACGATACTATCCTTCATTGTACTATTTATTGTTGACTGATTTTGGTGAACCAGAAAGTTATGAAGAGGCAATGCAGGTAGACACTAAAAGGAAGTGGGAGCAAGGCATAAAGAGGAAATTGATTCCTTGGTAAATAACTTGACTTGGGATTTGGTTCAATTGCTTGCAGAAAAAAGAGCATTGCAGAATAAATGGGTTTACAGGTTGAAGGAAGAAGATGGAGGAAAAACGAGGTACAAGGATAGACTTGTTGTAAAGGGGTTTGCACAAAAGAAAGGTATATATTTTGATGAAATGTTTTCTCCCATTGTTAAGATGACTTCAATTGGGACTATTTTAAGTCTTATGGCAGTAGACGATTTGCATATTGAACAATTAGATGTAAGAACAATGTTTTTCCATGGGGATTTGTATGAATAGATTTATATGCAACAACCATAGTGTTACACATTATTTTTGTCACCCCTATGACCATTAATGATGTAAACCTATCCTTTGTCTTGAGAAGGATCAATGGCCTGAATCCCTGAAGAAGAATGAAGATACATTTTCCGAGAGAGATGGAATTATACTATTCCTTTGTCAAAAAACTTAGAAAAAGGGATCATCGCACCTTGCTTAGTGTTAAGGGTGCGGCGATTTTTGTACGAAGGAAAAAGAGCATCTTCTCGATTCTTATAGAATAGAAGCTTCGAGGGTGAGTTTGTCTCCGATCGGTTTGGATCTGAGTCGCATCCCTCATCTCCTAGGATCATCCTAACCTCCTCACCCTATCCTTTTCATCTTATAAAAGAGAAGATTTCTCATGGGAAACATTAGTTGGATTGAGTTGGCTAGCTTTTGGTGTGAGCTTGAGTAATTTTTGTAGCTTTGGGCTTTGGTTTGTCAAGATAGATTGTTGGTCTCAGAATCTATGGAGAAAGAAGTGTATGGGAAGAAATGAACTGTTGGAAGGGACCTTACAACATCAAGGCATTGGTTGTATTCTCCTTTTCATATATTTAATACATTGATATATTTATGTCCCATAAAATTGGTCTTATTTTATTGCGTGACTCCTTGATCACATACATAGGTTTTGTTGAGTATACATTGTTGCTTTCACTTTGTTGGAATGTGTCTTTTTACAGGTTCAACATCCCATAAGACTTGTAATAGAGAGAGGATGACACTAGCGAGGAAAAACAACGTTTAAAAGGTATGTCATTTATCTCTTGTTAGTTAGTATGCTTGATAATTAAAACTTAGAGAAAGTTTTATATTCTGTCTTATTTTGTTCTAGTTTCGGGGTGAAACTAGGGAGATATGTCTGTGTCCGCACTTACCGATTTGTTCGATAAAAAAATTGGCGACCATACCGGGGAACAAATTCTTTTCCTAGTTTGTTTTTATTTCTTGATTTGATTTCATGGGTTTTGTTTCTGAGTCACTGGAGATCCAGATTGACTCTTTGACTCTTTAATTTCACTGGAAAACCTTCATGCTTTTTATTTTTTATTTTTTTCCTTTGATCGTCGCACCCTGCTTTGAGATACAGTGCAATGATCTAGGATCGACGCACTCTACCTTTAGACACATTGAGACGTCGTCACACTATATTTTTCTCTAGCCTACGACGATCAAGGATCGCCTCACTGTGTTAATCCTACAACCTGCGACGATTGTGGAAAAAAATGATTTTTGATGGTTTTTCTTGCCCAGATCTTAGATATGGTTTTCGGGTGATTTGTTGGGTTTGATTACAGTCAGCTTGAAAATTTTGAATTTTCTTTTAGCTATCTTTGAAATAAAAAAATTTAATTTCTTGTTGTGCATTAGATTGGGGGCATCCTTGCATTTGAGGTAGTGAAATTGCATGGTTTTTGGCATTTTTGGTCTTGAATTCTTGCTATGCATTAGATTGGGGGCCAAGAATTGTGTATTGGTGTACAGTCTCTTTGGCTCATTTCTTGAAGATCTTGATATTGATGAGTTTAATAAAATTTTGGGACATTGTGCATCTGGGAATCATAAACGTTTTATCCTTCTCGTAATATAGCTTTCATTGAAGTGAAATATTTGCATTCTCATTTCTTTGTATTGTTTAGAGTTGGTCAAAACATCATTTAATCCATGCCATTTCTCCTCTTGAGTAAACAAAAACCTTAAAATAAAGCGCTTATAAAAAATGATTAGACATTTTTATATTTTCTGGTAGCAAACCTACATTAGATTAGTTGTAGGGCTTTGGAATAGGTGTGAAAGATAACTTTCCAGATATGCAAACAAACATAGTATCTTGTAATAGGGAGAGTTCAAATCCACTTGCTACATTTTTTTCTGGGAATCCCTTCTAACATAAGGGTCAATCATGAGGTCGCATTAGGACCAACAGAGTTACTCACCATGCTCTGTTGGTCTTAGTGTAGATATTGCGCATATTATTGGGGGTCACTTGAGAAGAAAATCCTGTGGGGACCTTCTCGAGTTGATTTTCGGCTTAGATACCCTACCTTTGTGCATGGATCGGACTATCGACTATTTCCCTAGACATCATTCTCGTAATTGGTAACTTTAGTGGCTTATCTCTTTATGGTATTTAGACGAGGTGACTGTGGAGGGGCAAGTCTTTATGGTACCTGGAATCGACGTTGGAAAAAATCACTCGGGATCCTTGGAGGGTATACCTACGATTATGTGTGGGAGCTTGCACCAGGGTGTAAGTCCGTTAAGCAGGTTGTCAACGTAATTTTTCCACCCTCTCTATCTCAACCCCTTCTTACATTGTTCCCGCGACATTGGATTTCATCACCAACTAGTGTGCTCATTGTGAGAAGGTTTTGTTTGCTTACTTTCTTACTATATGTTTAGCGTGTGTTGTTTATTTTTTCCCTAGCAAACTCTAGGTTGGATTTTTTTTTATGGCGTCAGTTCCCAGAATGACCAATGAAGCAACCCCTACTCTGGGGGAGCCTTTTGTTTTTCCTTCTTATGGAAACATTGGTCCTCCTCACATCGCTACTTTGAACCTTCCAGCTCTCACAATTGGATTATCGATATTGTTGTTTTCCACTCAGGTAATCCCAAATGCAGCTAGTGCTTCATTTGCAAGCACTTCCCCCCAAGAACATCAACTTCATGTTGATCCTTCACCTTATTCACTAGTAAGATATTCTTCGCCTTTGTCCCCTGCAAGGTCTTCTTCCGTTTCATCTTTTTCATCGAGTGAAATCTATGAAGCTAGTAACCCAGTGAATAAGAAGAAGAAGAAAAGGAAGATTAAGAAGAAGAAAAATAAGCAAGGGTCCACAATTCCAACCATTGCCAGACATGTTGGAAAACAACTAGTTACAATTAATCATGTTGGGAGTGTTGATGATGTCAAGATCACCCAAACAACCCATAAGCCCAAGTACTCTTGCATGATTTGTAAGGGTAGCCATATTCTTAAGGATTTCCCTAGTTTATCCAATGTTATATAAGCATGGTCTACACACCCTCACCAACCCATGTTGTCAGCTTCTAAACAACATGTTGATGACCTCCTGTCAACTAGTCAGGATATCGTTGGGAAGAAGAAAAGTAGAGAAGAGTTATCATGTATGTTATGTGGAGGGATTCATCAAACTCACATTTTCCCTCGTATGGACGAAGCATCAAAATTACTGGAAGACATGTTTGTTTCCCATCCTCAACTTCCGGCTGCTTACCATAGCCTTACTCTCAACCCACCTGTAGTTGATGGACTGATCAATACAGTCTGTTTGTCAGTCAGTCTGGTTGATTAGGTAGTCAATCTGGTCACATCCTTTGTTGAACCAGTTGATAAAGTGGTCGATCCGATTTCATCCTCGGTCGATCCCACTCTCCCGTTAGAGAGTGCAACCCAAGCAGTCGATCCATTTCCACCTGTCAACCCCATTCTCCCCTTGGAGAATGAAACCCAAGTTTTCAATTTGATGTCATTATCAATCGATCCTATTCTCCCGCTAGAGAGTAAACACGATGTTGCCCACGTTTTTCTCATTGATACAAAATATACCGTGCTAGGGGGAATTCCTCCTTTTCCCATGGAACCTCCTCCAAGTAATGAGGCCATCCTTTTTGATTGGGGTGTGCTAATTGGACCTCATCTTCCCTCTCACATTCCTTTCAATATTACAGTACAAGTTTGTGGTCGGGACATTCCTCAGACGTTGATAGACGAAGGTTCATCTGTTAGTACTTTGTCCTCTATGAATTGGCAAGCTTTGGGTTATCCTCAGCTTGTGTTGGTTACACAGAATCTCTTAGCTTTTAACAAAAGAACCAATCAACCTTTTGGGACACTTCCTCAGTTTCCTATAACTTTGGGAGGGAAAACTATCTTTATTGACATCATAGTAGTCCAAGACCCCTTAGATCTCGATTTAATGCTTGGGCAATATTATGTCTATTCCATGAAATCTATTATTTCCACTCTTTTTCGTGTGATATATTTCCCTCACGATGGAAGAATTGTGACTATTGATCAACTTTCATTCGTTGGTCCTGACTCAATGACCTCTCTAAATGGTTTGTATATGCAGACAATATCACCCACCATAGGTCAATTATGTGGCGTTGTTTCCCATGCTTTTAGCTGTTGATGAAGATGAGTCTCTCAATGTGAGCTCAGTCCCCTATGACCTAGATCTGATAGTTGACATGGTTATCTCTTTGATAGGGTATTTAGAGCTTGATATCTTTACTCCTGTCATGACCCTCAACATGGTGTCTTTCCAAAATGTTGTTCTTCTGTCCAGTGAACATCTCTTGGAAGCCATGATCAAGTTTTGTCCCTTGACATGGTGTCCTTCTAGAGCATTGTCCTCTTGGAAGACATGATCAAGAAGAGAGCTTTGAGGATGGTTTTATGATTTCAATCTCGTTAAAAAATGAAACTAGCTACGAGGATAGTTTTTTCATCCCTGTGGAAACCTCATTAAAAAATGAAACAAAGGTTATGAGCATAGTTCTTCTCCCCTATCAAGATCGTTTAAAAATGAAACAGAGGTTGAGGGATTGAACCTAGATTCTCGAGCATAGTTCCTATTCCGGTGTCAATCTCATTAAAAAATGAAATAGATTTTTCCCCTTCTCTGTTTGAGTCAAGTCCTTCTTCTACTATTTGAAGCTTCATTTCATTCTCCTTTGTAGTTGGATGAAACGAAGCTTGGAGGGAAATGCTTATAGCCTCTGGACTTCATGTTGAAGTTAAGTCTCTAGCTTATTAAGATAGGGGATACATATCAACCATCCCTGAATTATGCATTGGGAAGCCTCAAGCATAGTTTCCTCTGGTTCAAGCTTATGTAAAAATGAAACCAGGTCCAAGCATAGTTTTATTTAGTTTTAATCTTATGAAAAAATAAAATCTATCCCAAGCATAGTTTTGTTTTGTTTTAAACTTGCGTGAAAATGAAAACAACACCGAGCTTAGTATTTGTTCTTTCTCATGCTCGTAAATCAATGAGAATGTAACTAAGTAAATTTTTATCACTTTTTCAGACTCGTAAAGGTTATACGAAAAAATGAACCCTCTGGAATTCCCTTTAAGCTCTTTTTAGACTCTCTAAACATGAAAATATTTACAAGCGACCTTGTTCTTTTCACGATTATAAAAGAATTTGAAGAAAACATCTAATGAGTGGTAGATTATCGCTTTTTGAATCTCATCATATTAATCTATGAAAAAGGACCTAATGGAGTTCTCTTTAAGTGTTTTTCAGACTCTCTAAAATTGAAAAACCCATGAGTTTTCTCTCTTTGGACTCATTAAACAAACATCGAAATACCCATATGGGATCAAAACACTCCTTCTTAGGGTTCGTTAAACATACTCCGAGGGACTTGTCTAAAGGATGAGCTTACATCAACAAGCATATGTTATCCTCCTCAAGCTTGCGTAAAAATAAAGAGGTGCTCGCCAGAAATGGTTGGGGAAAAATAGGAAAGAATTGTGTCTCTGTATTTGTGTTAGTGGCAGTAATAGTCACTCTTGAACATGACACCCCCCTTCATAATTGTATCCAGGTTGGGAAATCCATTTGTCTCTCGTCTGACCATCCACAAATTCATATGTTGGGTCATCCTTGAGTCAATGCTGCCAAGACCATTGTCGTGTCATTCATATGTTCAAGAGAAGTCCAACTTAAACGAGCCTTCTATTGATTCGACCATATGTAGTTATAAATCTTCTACCATGTTGGCCATCCCTGTGTTAGTTTCGAATCACTTCATACTCTGATCTACCTCAAATATTTTACATATTTCGTGTCATTGATGGGGGATACATCAAAGCCCTCCTGTTACAAGTCTTTTCTTGTCGACTTCAAAAAATTATCTCGGAACAAGACTTAGAAACTAATTAGTACCTTGGAACTTGAATGCCTTAATAGTAGGTTTCCTTTCTTTCGATAGTGGGTTTTCATTATTGACCCATGATTGAAAGATTCCATCGAGTTTTCGACATCAACTCATACATTCACATCCATTGTATTATACTAGTGTACCTTGGGAGTCATTGACATTAATGGTGATTCCCCTCGCACTTGTTAACAGTATTCAGTAATGACTGGTAATCAAGTGGTTTCACCCATGTTCGACTTCAACACATATATTTCTATGGTTAGATTCATACTATAAAGTGGTGGAGATGAAGACCCTGGATATTTTTTAATAGATTCAAGTTGCGTTGGAGTATATTCATATTGTATTGTTGCATAGATCCACAATGTATGTCTCGTGGCTGTGTTCAAATCTAAGTCTTTAACACATAGTGTTGGACAACTGAGAGGGGGGGTGAATCAGTTGTAACCGTGCTTAAACAATTATGCTTCTTTTAAAATCTTTACAAGGCACTCAATGATGATCACAATAATGCAGAGAGATAAACAAGGGCACATTCAGTATCAGTCACATATATGAGAAACATAAAGACTAATATTTCCTGAGGAAACCCATGCAGGGCAAAAACCTCATTTTATTTATATGATAAGTAATAGTTACATTCTTTACATTATCATACATATGAGCACCAACTCATTATGAGGCTAAAACCTCTGTTTTGCAAGCTGCTACTTGTTGAGAGCACCTACTCTCTGTTTTCTCTAGCACCCACTAGAAGGAAGCACCAACTCCCTGTGTGTTTCCAGCACCAACTGGATGGAAGCACCAACTTCCAATCATATAGGCACTAACCTGTATAACAAAGAACAAGAGTTCTCCCTTGCACCACCCTGCCACCCTGGTTTCTCTGGCTACAACCAGATGGAAGCTACAACTCCCTGTATTCAAGCACCCACTTGAACTTCTGAGGACAACAGTCCTCCCTAGCACCACCCAACCACCCTGCAGATATAAATCTTTGCTACTGAAACTTATTACAGTGATATAATGTTCAACAATGACTTACCAGACTCATCACTGTTCTACTGCATCTCGTTTCTCTGTCTGCCACACTGCCTTTCTACACACATCACTTGCACTATCTGTTCTTCTACGATTTATCCTCTATGCGCCATGTCCATTCACTGCACAGTTCCTCTTCTGTTCAATTCAGCTGCTGCACTATCTTCATTCTTCACACATGAATCACCTTCCACAACAACAACCACCACAACTCCAACAACAACAACCCCCCTTCTCTTCTCTATACCATGTATATATAGTTTCTGTGCATCTTGTGCATCCAATAATTTCCATTCCTCTGCATGCTCATACTGCGCCAATATCCTCCACCTCTCGAGTGCTCTGCGTGATCATCATCGTGACTCTTCAACTTCTCTGGAAGTTCAACCCCTGTGTCTATCATCACTAGGTGTTAAGCCGAGATTTCTTTTTTCTCTAGCAGTTGAGACTCTTCGTCTTCTCTGTTACAGTCAAGCTTATCCTTTCTGTTTTAGTTACGAGCTCAAACCCTCATCCAGCTCTCAATTTCCTCCACAAATCATATTCATTCCACTGGCAGATTCCATGTGACTCTTCAGCTCCTTTGGAAATCACACCGAAGTCTCTTTGTATCCTCTGGTAGAAACCATCAATGGTTACTAGCAGTTTCATTGTGTCACGCAATAGTAGCCCTCTGATTTTGTTCAATTTCATCTGCACCGTTGGATGACTTCGATGGGTTCTTGCATTATTTACCCGTTTCTCACCTTCGCAATTCGGAGATTCTGTGTCTCGACATTCCCATACGCGATCACCGATATTCTGAGGCGGAGCTTCTCTACACTAGGTCCTTCCTCCACGTGACCACACATGTTGACCACAGGTTGCACTAAAAGGCGCTACGAACTCATGATCTTTATCGACCCTGATCGACGGTCCATGATCTCGATGAGTCAATGGTCCAGATCTTTTCGTGATATCGCATCTCGTTGTTCCTTAGATGGAGGTTCTCGTCACTCCAAGTCGCGATAGGCGAAGCTCCGAGATGGAGCTCAGATCAACGGTCCAGGCTTTTGATGTATTGACGGTCTAGATCTCATCGTGAATTCGCCTCTCACTATTCCTTAGATGGAGGTTCTCGTCACTCCAAGTCACGATAGGCGAAGCTCCGATATGGAGCTCAGATCAACGGTCCAGGATTTTGATGTATTGATGGTCTAGATCTTATCATGAATTCGCCTCTCATTGTTCCTTAGATGGAGGTTCTCGTCACTCCAAGTCACGATAGGCGAAGCTCCGATAAGGAGCTTATCTGTGACTGACTCCTTCCCTTCTCTTGACCATGGGCTGTGACCACAGCCTTATGCATAAGGCGCTTTCATGATTTCTCATTTCATGAGTCTGGAGATTAGAAATCTTGACTCTCCAAGTCATGATCCCCGATACCCCGAAATGGCGTGGGATCAACGGTCCTGATCAGAACTTGATTCAACAGCTACGATTGAATCGCAATTTCGCATATCGCGAAATCAGCATTCTTGCTGCATTGTTTCTTTGACATGTTCAATTCGCGATCCTCGAAACTCCGACATGGACTGGAATCAACGGTCCAGATTCAACCTCGATCTAACGGCTCAGATTAAGTCGCGATTTCTCATATCGCGATTACGCCCGCTTCTCCTTGTACCTTAAAGGACGCGCAGGTTCTCCTCGATCCAACGGTGGTCGGACGCTACGCTCAGATCTAACGCCTGAGATCTATCCTCCTTTTCAGCGCGCTCCTCTTGTCAATATTCAGATCTGACGGCCCTCATTCTGTGGGGAATTTTGGATGGGATCCAACGATCAGAAATGCTGCACAAACTTTTACGGGTCTTCGATCATTCGATCAATCTTGCGTTGCCTTCGATCATTCGCCTTCGATCATTCGACCTTCCTGAACTTATTTTCTGTTTGTCTGTCAATTACAAACTTCCTATACTCATGCCATCATCACTACTGTTCTTTCCATCAATGACAAGAATACACTGCCTATGAAACATTTTCCAACAATCTCCCCCTTTGGCATTGATGGCAACAAAGGCACCCAGATTCTTTTCTCCCCCTTTGACATCAAGGTCAAAGAAGAGACATGCTCCCCCTGAGCTGTTGCAGTAATTTTAGGAGGCATTAGATATTCAAAAAATACAAAACTCCCCCTAACAAGATGGACTCTTTTAGGTGTGAAACGAAATGACACCCAGCTTATGTCTGAGATATTCAAACAGTGTCTTGGCTAGGTGCTTAGTAAAGATGTCTGCAATTTGTTATGAAGTGGGAATGTAATGGTCCTGAACAATCTGATTGGTGACTTGCTCTCTCAGAAAATGATATTTTATGGGAATATGTTTTGTCTTGGAGTGGAAGACATGATTTTTAGACACGCTGATGGCACTAGTGTTATCACAATGAATTGGGATTGGTGCAGTGTATTTTACCTCTAAGTCTGCAAGTGTCTGAATCATCCATAATACCTGAGTGCAATAGGTAGCAACAGCAATGTACTCTGCCTCTGTGGTTGACAAAGAAATGGAACCTTGCTTTTTACTAAGCCATGCTACTAAGGAGTCACCCAAGAAGAATGCTCCTCCACTGGTGCTTTTTCTCTCATCAACACAGTTTGCCCAATCTGCACCTGAGTAAGCAGTCAACTGAAGACTTTGATTTCTGGGATACCACAGACCATAAGTCATTGTCTCTTTCAAATACCTGAATATCCTTTTGACAGCTTGCAAATGACTCTATTTAGGTGCAACCTGATATCTTCCTACCATTCCTACAGCATGCATTATGTCTGGGCGAGATGTTGTGATGTACAGTAGGCTTCCTATCATTGATCGATATGAGCTTTGATCAACATCAGGTGAATCATCATCCTTGCTTAGTTTACAACCAGTTACCATAGGTGTACCCACAGGTTTAGAATCTTCTATTTGAAACATTTTCAACATTTCTCTTAGATATTTTTCTTGAGAAATGAACATCCCTTTAGGCCTCTAAGTAATTTGCAGACCAAGGAAAAAGGACAGTTCTCCTATCATAGACATTTCAAATTCAGACTCCATCGCAGAAGCAAACCATTGTTCCAGTGAATCCTTATTACATCCAAAGATGATGTCATCTACATAGACCAGTACGATGAGCAAATCATTATCCTCTGTCTTAATATACAGATTGTTGTCATTTGTTCCTCTCTTGAACCCTTTGTCTTTGAGATATGTATCCAGTCTGCGATACCAGGCTCGAGGTGCTTGTTTTAAACCATATAAGGCTTTCTTCAACTTGCATACTAAGTCAGGGTTATCAGACAATTTGAAACCCTCTGGTTGTTCCATATAGACTTCTTCACTTAAATATCCATTGAGAAAGGATGACTTGACATCCATTTGGTAAAATTTAAACCTTTTATGACAAGCATAGGCCAGAAACATTCTGATAGCTTCTAATATTGCTACGGGCGCAAATGTTTCATCAAAATCCAGTCCTTCTATTTGAGCATAGCCTTTACAGACTAACCTCGCTTTGTTCCTGATAACTTGTCCTTGCTCATTCAACTTGTTCTTAAAGATCCATTTGGAGCCAATGACATTTTTACCTTCAGGTTTTCGAACCATCTCCCATGTATTGTTTTTCTCAATCTGATCAAGTTCTTCATTCATTGCTTTAACCCAGTGATCATCTTTGCTGGATTCATTAAAATTCTTGGGTTCCAGCATGGATATGAGAGCTATATGAGATTGTTCGGTGGTTTTGATTAGCTTTCTCCTAGTTTGTACACCTTTGTCTTTTTCTCCAATTATCTAACTTGCAGGATGATTCTTTTGAATGTCTGGAAGAGGAATTTGTAGTTGACTGTTGATTTGAGTCTGTCTGAGTGTCTGAGTCTTCATCTAATTTAGAGTCTTCATTTTCTGATTCTTGGATCTGTTCATCTACAACTTTAGCAGTGTCTTCTGAAGAAGACTCATTACTGTATACCTCTCTTGCTGGGATTCCTTCATCAATTTTTACATCAATACAATCAACCATTTTATGCAGCCTCTTATTATAGCATCTGTATCCTTTACTGTTTGTAGCATACCCTAAGAAAATACCTTCATCCGCCCGGTCGTCATATTTGTCGAGGTTCTCATCATTATTCTTAATGTAGCACTTACTCCCAAAGACTCTGAAGTGTTTGATTGAGGCAGGTCTTCCAAACCATAATTCATAAGGTGTCTTGTCACTTTGTGGTCCGAGGTGAGCTTTGTTAAGCACATGGACTGCTGTGTGTATTTCTTCTACCCAGTAGGTTTGACCAATGTTCTTCTCATTCATCATTGACCTAGCCATTTCCTGCACTGTTCTGTTTTGCCTCTCAACTAATCCATTTTGTTGTGGAGTTCTTGGGATTGTGTATTCTCTCTTGATCCCATGCTCATCGCGGAATTCCTTGAAGTCTCTTGACATAAACTCTCCTCCCCTATCTGATCTTACTGCCTTTAACCTCTTTCCTGTTTGAGTCTCAGTTAAAGCCTTAAATACCTTAAAATTCTCAAATGCTTCAGCTTTTTCTTTGAGAAAGGCAACCCAAGTAAGTCTGGAGTAATCATCTATAATCAACATGAAGTAGTTTTCTTTTCCTGTGCCTTCTTGTCTTGATGGTCCACATAAATCCATATGAACTAGTTGGAGTGGTTTCTCTATTGAAGTAAAGCTCTTGGACTTAAACTGTGTCTTGTTTAGCTTCCCTACTTGACAGGGTTTACACATTGAATCTTGGGGCTTTGATATTCTCGAAAGATCTTTTACTGCCTCAAGGTTTTTGAGTTTGATTAAGTGGCCAAAGTTTAGATGTCCAAGTCTCCTATGCCATAACCAGCTTTCATCCTGTTTGCGTAGATGACATTGTTCTCTATTTTCTTTCAGCACATATACATTATTTTCTATCCTTATGCCTTTGGCCACTAATTGTCCTGAGTTTACATACTTTATCTTGCAGTCCTTGGACGTGAACAACACCTCGCATACTTTGTCACACATTTGAATTACATTGAGCAGATTATGTTTCAGCCCATCCACAAGTAGGACATCTTGGGATTTTCCTTTTCCATTACTTAAGCTCACCATCCCCTTGCCTTTTATTTTCCTTGGAGCATCATTTCCAAAGGTTACGCTTCCTTATTTGCTTTCACTTAGAGATAGAAACTTGCCTTTATCTCCCGTCATGTGTTTGGAGCATCCACTTTCTATATACCAAGGGTTCATTTTTCTTTGAGCAGACAATACTAATCCACACTTGTTACTTTCCTTCTTCTTCCAAAACCTGACATTTTCAGCAGGGGATTTCGAATCTGGTTCATAGTTCCTTAACCGACAGTCAATAGATTTATGTCCAAAATTATGACAGGTGTTGCATTCAACCTCATTATTCAATAAGTCAAACTTATTGTTGCAGTGTCGTCGATTTGTTGACTGTTGATTATTTCTTGGCCTCCTTAGTTGTATGTGTCCAGACTTAATTTGGCAGTTTGTAGTCCGTGAAGAATTATTACTTGACTGTATCATTCTTTGCTGAGAGAAGTATTTATTCCTTTGAAATATTAATTGCTCATGTCTAAGTCTTAAGGAACAATTTACAGCTTTGTGACCAAATTTAGAACAGTAGAAACAATAGCCATAGAAAAATTATTTGCACCTGGAAAATGGTTGTCTTCTTTGAGCAAATCGATTTCTTTCTTGTCGATGACATCTTTCAGCAGAGACATCATTGTTTCTTTGTTCTAAAGATTCAATCCTGGCTCCTTTTTCTTTACTCGTCTTGGGTGGCTGATTGTCTTCCTTTGTTTCTGTAGGTTTCTTATGGTCATTGGTTGTGCTTTTGACAAACTTGATAGGTTCTTCAATTCCTGGCTTCCCACTGCTTGATCCCTCTTCATACCCCAAACCAGTTTTCATCTTTGGATTCCTTTGCTGATTCAGAATGGTGGTTAATCCTTCTGAGGCTTTGATACTTGACAGATTCTGATTATACAAGGCTTGAAATTTCTCCATTTCTTTCCTCGTTTTCACTACTTCTTGTTCTAATGATTCACATCTTGCCTT
>ML783015.1:867983-910164 GCA_009831015.1 Picea engelmannii
AAAATCTTCATAATAAAGATAAAGTTGTGCTTGCTTTGTTTTTACCTAAGTATCTTGGAAGTAGGTGTGACATATTCCTTTTAGATCCTCCATGTGAAGAAATTAATAAACACTTAGAGAATTGTCAGGAGAATGGGGCACTTCAGCCTTAGCTGATGGTTATTTCATTTCCTCGTAATCTTGACAAGTTTTTCAAACTTACTTACACTCGCCCATGCCATTATGACCCTTATCACAACAAGATTGCACAATGGCTGGAGGATTCATACATCAAGAAATTTCGAGGGAATGGTAAGATCATGCTTACTTTGTTTCTAAATGATGATTATGAAGGTAAGTGTGATATATTTATGTCATTTTTTGATATATTACCATTCTTGTTAGTAATGTTTGATTTTGTTTCCATTGTAGGATTGGAGTTACTTCAATGGCTACATTGGAAGCATGACTTCATGTAGTATTCCGATTTGTTTAGTAGTTAGGGTAGGTTTAGGAATAGGTTTTCTTTCTGTTTTATTCCTCACTATTTCTCTTTGTAATAATGCAGTCATGAATGCAAGTGGGCGCACCACGAGAACCATAACATGATTATTGTTAGGGAAGTACGCATGATCCTTTTCTCTCTGCTTTTCGTTGAATATTTCTTTTCAAAGCCGCAATATTATTATCAAAATCTTAAATGGAAAGTAAAGAGATAAATAAATCTGAATTGTAACTTCGACCCTGACCCAAGGTGTCATGAATAGGACTGCTTTCACATCGACGAGGATTTTTCCTATTTTTTTATTTTTAGTTTCCCAAGGGATTTTTCGCATGATGTTTTCAGACCCATCTTTGTATATATTTTTTTTGTTTTGATTTATTTTCTGGTTTTTGGTTCTTTTTATTTTTGTTTGTTTTCATTGCTTTCTGGTTAAACCGTGCCTGTGTCACCTTTTAGTTCAGAAGAGGAAAACATAATGCTTCATCTTGAAATAACTGTCAAAGGGCTGTCAGAGCATCAATTGTTGTCTTTCTCTGAAATTGTAGGCTAGTTAAAGATGATATTTTGTTTGAAAGTCAATTTCTTGGTTTCAATTTTCACTTGAAAGTATTCATGATTATCTTTAAAAATCTCTTTATGATGTCTCTGCTCTTTAAGAAAGCAACTCAACGATGTCTCCCTGTCCTCGAAAATTAGTTTTATTAATGAACTATTTTTCAAATCTAGATGAAGGTTAGCAAGAAAAATTTAAAGGCCTGGAAAATATTAAGTTGTGTCAAAACTGGAATTTTCAGCGTCACCCCGCTCTGTTGAATATCTTTAAAACTATATCAGAATGTGAATAATTTCTCAGAGAGCTGTGGGAAGTGTTTGTAAACCCGTCGGGACACTGAACAGGTCTGCTGGAAGTGGGTAAATGCATGCATGATGCCAAGACAACTTCATCGAGGTACTAAACAGGCCTGCTGGCAGTGAAGCGATGTCAGGTTAAAGAAAATTCTCAGGTATGAATCTTGTTTTTGGCCATAAGTGTCCTTCGTTCTTATTTGAAATTTCTTAGATAGGAAACAAACATCAGAGTGGGTTAATTGACATCCCTACCGAGGCTATGGATGCCTGCTGGCAGCAGTGGCCCTGTCAACAGTATTGGAGACATTAACTTAAACGTCGTGGATTTCTTTTGTGAAGTCTGTCACCGGATTTCATTCTTTTTAACTCTGTCATATGTTTTGGTGAACCCTGAGTGCCCCATTGCGGGTGTAGCATGAAGCTCAGAATGTACCGTGGATTTAATCTTTGATTGTTTACTTAAATAAAAATAGCCTTTGTATCAAAGCTCATCCTGGAGCCAAGAGTACCCTAGGGAAGCCAGAGCCTTGGTCTGCAATTGTTGGATCAGATGCAAACTTTTTGGATCTTGAATCCATTCCTAGCACACAGCTTGGAGCCAATAGGGTATAATGAAGGAAAGAGAAAAAAGGGATCCTTCTTCTTCATATTTTCGGGACAATGCATCCACCACTACATTGTATTTTCCCTTCTTGTAAATGATCTCATAATCATAACCAAAGAGCTTATTCACCCATTTTTGTTTCTCCTGGGAGGAAATGCATAGTTCCAGAAAGTACATAAGGATTTGATGCTCGATCTTGATTCGGAAGCGTTTCCCCGAGAGATAAGGGCGCCACAGATCAACGGCATGCAAAATAGCCAACATTTCCTTTTCATAAATGGGCTTGCCCAGATTCCTTTCAAGCAGTTGCTTGCTGGTGAAGGCCAAAGGTTGACCCTCTTGCACAAGGACAATGCCGATTCCTTTCCCTGGGGCATCACATTCCAACACAAAGGTCTTTGTGAAATCAGGAAGGGCTAGAACCGGAGTGGTGCACATGGCCGTCTTCAAGGTTTGAAAAGCTTGAGCAGTGGCTGCAGTCCAAGTGAAAGAGTTCTTTTTGAGGAGAGCGGTGAGAGGTGTTGCAATCTTTCTGTAGTTCTTAAGCCCAGAAATACACGCAAGATTTTGAGAGTCTTTTGGTGTGGCTAAACTTGCATAGCTTCAATCTTTTTTGGATCCACCCTGACGCCATTCTTCCCAACCAGATGACCCAAGTATTCTACTTTTGAGGCACCAAAAGCACATTTAGACTGCTTCAAGAAAAGTTGGTGCTGGGAGAGGAGATGGAGAACTTGATCCACATGAGTAAGATGGTTATTCCAGGTTTTTCTATAAATGAGGATATCATCAAAGAAAACTAAGACAAAATGATGGAAAAAGGGATGGAAGACATGAGTCATGAGGCTTTGGAAGGTGGAGGGGGCATTACACAAGCCAAAGGGCATGACCAAAAACTCATAGTGGCCCTCATGAGTGCGAAAGGTCATCTTGGGAATGTCTACCTCTTTCATATGTATCTGGTGATAGCCTAAGCAAAGATCAAGTTTAGTAAATAATTGGGCGCCACTCAATTCATCCAGGAGGTCATCAATGACAGTAATGCGAAATTTGTCTTTAATGGTCAGTTTGTTGAGGGCATGGAAGTCAGGACACATTCTCCAAGAACCTTCTTTCTTCAGGACCATTACTACGGGAAAAGAGTAAGGGCTTGTACTAGGGCGGATAACGCCTGCATTAAGGAGTTCTTGGACCATTTTCTCAATTTCATTTTTTTGTGAGAAGGGGTGGCGATATGGACGGATATTAGTCTTCCGGGTACAAGGGGAATGGAATGATCATGAACACCTCAAGAAGGAGGGAGGCCCTAGGGAGTGGAAAATACCATTTGATGTTTAGAAAGGAGATCTTGGAGGTCATGCGGCACCGGGGGTGTCTTTGTTGCTTGAATGGCATGGAGTTGGGCAATGACACCAGAATGACCCTTTTTGAGCATCTTTTCCATGCGATGGGAATTAATGACCTCAGGTGAACCAACAGTGATGCCTTGGAATTTATATCGGTGGCCTTCCTGGTCGAATTGCATGGTTAATGCCTTAAAATCCATGAGAATGGGTCCAAAAGTTTTTAGCCAGTCTGCACCCAACACAATGTCACAACTACCCATGTCGATAGCAAACATATGGGATTTTAGGTGGTAGTCACCAATTTGGAGACGCACATTTTCACAGTGCCCTCCACATTTCATGGAACCACCATTGGCAATCATGATTTGGAAATTGTTGACAGCATGGATGTAGCAATGATTTTATTGGGCAATGCGGTGATGAATAAAATTATGGGTGCTTCCACTATCAACCAGAATGATGACCTTTCAATGCTTGATGTAACCGATTAACTTGAGGGTTTGGGGAGTGGAAAATCCATTGAGAGCATTGAGGGAAATGACAGGTTCTACTTCGAGAGGGTCTGAGGGAGGGGTTATGTCAGTGATTTCAGGTGACTCAGACACAAGGGGAGTTTCAACATCCTCTTCTGAAATATCCTCAGAGATGGCCAGAAAAAGATTTTGTTTCTTACACTTGTGGCCCAGGAAATATCTGTCATCACAGTTATAACAAAGGCCTTTGAGTTGGCATTTAACCATTTCATCCCTGGTCAATTTTTGGATTTTTAATGGGGCAGAGGGAGTAGTGGGAGTGACAGGTTTAGCGCGAGGGATAAAGGAGGTTTTTCAGTTTTGAGATGATACAACCTATTGTTCTTCTTTATCTCTTTTAGTAGCCTCCACCCAAGTCAAGGGTCGATCCATGAGGACATGGGCACGAATCTCCTCCTTGAGGCCACTAATAAAACACTCTCGAAAGAAAGCATCAGTCATGCCCTCTGTTGGAAAATCCAGGCGCTCAAAGGCAGCTATGAAGTCATCTACTGTTCCAGATTGTTTTAACTTTGTCAAACGACCCAAATGGTTGGTGTCCATGTCAAAGCGTTCATAAAGCTTAGTCACAAATTGGGTCCAAGCAATATACCCTTGACGGGAAGTTTTTCTCCATTGCCACCATCGACAACGTTCTTGATATAGATGGAGAACACCATACCAGAGTTTGGCCAAGTCATCTGTAATGTCGTATAAAGAGAAATAATGTTCCATTTGGGTTACCCAACCAGTGGGGTTCGAGCCATCAAATTTGGTCACGTCCACCCGCGGAAGGCGTATGTCACGTTGAAAGTGATGGGACTAAAAGGTATGGGAATGGGAGGAAGTTTCACCTTCATTATTTGGAGGTGCTTTAGAGAAATGGTCATCTGTAGGGATGTTCAGTTTGGTGCAGAGTGGTGCAAAGACAGATTCAAGCTGGGTGGTCAGTTCTTGTTTGACTTCCTCCATTGAGGATTGCATGGTTGTATTTATGGTAGCATTGATGGATGAGTTGATGTAGGCAATAGTAGCACTGAGTTGTTTCACTTCTTTTTGGCTTTCTAGAAAACCAGATTGCATGGTGTTGAAGCGAGCTTCCAGGTCTTGGCTACGGGTATGGGCCATGAGGATGGGTGAACTGAAAAGGGGTGGGAAAGGTAAATTTTTTTTTGAAAAATGATATGGATGAATGTGATAATGGGGGAGAGATGAATCCAATGGAATAGGTCTCAAGAATACTGCAGTAATGAAATCCCCAAATGCTTAACCAAAAAGAGATGTGTATTTACTTGGCAACCCGAACACAGTTGCGCGGCAATAGATCTGGTCTATTTTAATTTGTTTATGTTTCTGTCCCCCAAGGGTTAGGTATTCAAGGGTTCTACTGACAAGGGTTTGCCCTATGTTATATCCCTCTGATATACGTGCGGAGTCCAACAGTGGTACTCAGCCCAATATCTCAGGGCACTAACTACCCGATAGACCATACCCTTATCCGTACTACCCGACTATCCAGGTACTAGAGAGTATCTTCCTGAGTGTTTTTCTTGGTGACACTATAGCAGTCTGGCAACTGATAGGTTTATCTAAAGAGGGCTTTAGGAAATCTAGGTCGATCCGTACACAGGTGTTGTCTGATGCGCTACCACTCGAAGGGGTACCAACAGGGGTTACAAGGGTGGCCATAAGATGTGTGCTTAAGAACCACTTGTATTTCCTACATGTATGAATCCCTCAACCACGGGTTTATGCACGTAAAGACGAATCTATGTGGTTTAAAGATGCCGGAATACGTCTCTACCCTGAAAAAAAATCCCACAATTTCTGCCAAGGAAAGTGCTCTGATACCACTTGAAAGATACCAGATATAATAAATATGCAGAACAGAAATAAAATGCTAGAAATGGCAGAATAATAGTAATATATCTAGCATAATCTCCACAATAACACATAAATGATATAAGAACAACAACATAAATAGCACTTTGATTCAAAAACCAATGTTCACAGGCCTCTTCGAGGGGGAAACCTCCAATCGAGCAATGCTCTATTACAATAATCTCCAAGATAGGGTTTTCATACCCTCAACCCTTATTTTTACTAAATATGTCTATCAAGAGAAGTATCTAGAGGAAGATCCTTCTAGAAGCAGAAGCTTCTATTAGGTCTTCTTACATCCGCCTTATTCTATTTTATTTAAAGGCCTTATTAATATTGACCTTTATTACATCCAAATATATTGATCTACCTATGTGCGGGTTAGGACCCTAACAGAGTTCGAACTCATAAATAGTTATCCTGAGATGCTTTTTGTACAGTAAAGTCATTAAAGTTATCGGGCTCCAATGCAATAGAAAGGAGCAAGCTAATCATGGATCATTCTTCCCTTCTAGGAAATTCTTTATCATCATGTCAACTCTTAGTGTGTTACCTTTTTAAGACCTGCAGTTACATTTTCTCTCAGCTTGGTCTCTTGAAATACTACATTCATGCATGCTTTATGGCCACTTGTACCATGAATGGAAATAGGGAATGGTCTAGGTAGTGGCAAAGAAGTATCTTGAGGCAAAAGATTTGGTGCAACTGGAACAAATGAGGAACTATTTGTCATAAATTATGTAACGTTCACTCCATTTGGCTTCCAAGTTGGTCCTACAAGATAATCCCATTAGGCCTGACACAACAAAACTCCTTTAAATATTTTTTCCCCCTCAACACTAATTGCTATCATTTCTCTTGTTGCTAAGATAAATAACTAGATTTGTCCAAGGAATGTGCCTACTATCACAAAATCATCATTGCTACCAAATAGAAATATGAAAAAAATGACTTTTAGGAGAATCCCAAGGCTTTGTTGATCCCGCTGATGTAAAAAAACACCTGTGTCATCTCTAAATATTATGGACTGTGGTTTTATAACTTATTTCTAGCCAGTTTCAAGCCCTATCCTACCCTTTTAAATCCCTATTTCATCCGTAACCTACCTATTGTTTTCTGATTCAAGCCCTATCGCTACTCCCTCTCTAATCAATTTATGAAATTATTGTTCCTTGTTGTTCTTTCTAGTTATAAGGATGAAGGATTTTTTGGGTAGTGTTTGTTGATTACAAAGGTCTTGTAGCTCCTATTTTTGGATTATGTATTTCAGCCTAGCCTTTCTAAAATCCCCAAGAAACAAACCTAAAAGATAGGGGGATTAACGATCCTTGTTGTTGTGTTCACTGCAAAGAAAATGATGAATCTCTCTCACTCATTACTTCCACTTGTTCAGGAGGTATAGGATGCTACTTCATTTATAAGGAGATTTCATTTTTATTCTATGATGGTTCTCATTGTGGAACAACCTTTGATGCTCGAGCATATTTATACATTAATGGATGTAAGGGGAAAGGAGTCTTGAGAAGTGTTTTGAATTTGTCACTTAAAATTTTTCTGTTGAAGTTGGCTTCATAAGAATAAAACATTTTTTCAAGAGTTGAATTCAATGTTTAAAGATGTTATCACTGAAATTTCGTCCGCAAATGGTTACAAGAATTCAACATCATCAAACAGTTATGAGGTCACCCATGGACCAAAATTACCACAAAAGCATTTCCAAAGGGTCAAAAACTATGCAACCAATGCTAAAATTAAAGGGCGCTATGACGACACAGGGAGCGCGCGTGCAGCACGAAACAAAAACTCTAAAATTGCACACATGCGCACGATGCACGACTGTTGTCGCAAAAATCCACGCACCTGAGAAACGATGCATTTATGAGAGTGAGAAACGATGCATTTATGAGAGTGGTCGGCCTCCCACCCACTTTTGGTTCAACTTCCAAGTTGATTTGACAATCAAATCTAGACTGGATTCTACTGGGTGGCTGGTCAAAGACCTAGAAATGCCCTAATTAGCTTCTTTACACACTACAAACTGGTTGGACAATACCTCAAAGGAATGATATAAAAAGGCCATGGATGCACTTCATTTTTCAAGGAATTTCATAGCAAAGTTATGCTGCTACTATTCTCTTGAGGAATCCTCTATTCTCACCAAGAGTATACTAGCATCATTGCATTGAGAAATCCATCTCACCCCTTGAGTGGATTAGCAAGGAATTATTTCACCATTTTCATTTTCATTTTCAAAGTTGAAAGAAGAGCTTATTTGTGGGGTTCCAAAGAGCCCTCCCTTGGAGGAAAAAGGGACTCATAGTCCTCTTTCTTCTTGGTGTATTCTTTCACTAATATCAACCTTACCATTGGTGACATGGGTCTTATTGTTTCTTTTGTCCTTATGTCCCTATGTTCATTAGTTTAGTTGTTGTTTTATTTCTTAGTTGTTCTTTTATATTTATTTCTCTAACCCTTTTCCTTACAGTTGTCCTGCTTAGCAAACCCAACTAAGCCTTCAAGCACCTCTATTTTGCTCACTAAGGTGACGAAAGAGGCGCAACAGATTGGCGACTCCACTGGGGAAAGGTATCAATTTCCTACCCCATTTGGGTTTTTCTAGCTCTTCTTTTGGTTTATTTAACTTGCAGGTGCATTAACCGGCCCAAGCTGACCTGCTAAACATCCAATTCCAAGTTGAATTGAAATAATTCCATCTGAATTTTTTCTTCACGGCCGTGTGTCTATCGTGCGCGGGTTTTCTGGCCCACAGACGTGCATCGTGTGCACATGCACCTAAGTCATATTTATTTTCTGCGCACCTATTCCCAAGAGCTCATTTTGGTCTGCGCACAGGCACTCAATGCGCCTCTGTCTCCACTGAGACCCGTGCACCTGTGCAAAAATTACACATTGTAAGGTTTTTTTTTTTTATTTGGGGAAGGTCCCTAGCCTTCTTAAAAGTGATTTCATGCATGTTTAATCTACACCACTTAGTTCCCTATTCATATAAAGGGATTAGTCAAAACACATAGGCACTTAGGAGGTTTAAAATCATTTTTTCCTCTTGTTGCTTTCATTTTTCCACATGGATGGCTTGCTTTGACTAAATATATAAGTTGGAAATCATTTGTAATCACATCTAACTTGCATTGGGACTAGAAGTTGGATAACAATCACTTAGTATGCTCTTCTCTCGAGCCTCCAAGCGACCTTGAGAATCATAAAAAGATTGTGGGACAATTTCATCTCCCTTAAGAAGATTAAAACCTTTAGGAGAGGACAACAGCCCTTCTTGGGACTCCTCTTAGTTTATTTTTTCAAACACATCTTAAGATTGTAACGGGCCCATACATGCCCACATGCTACAAAGATATTATAGTGTTGAAATTTACTTTCTTAGATCAAATCACTAGGAAAGTTTAAAGTTTTGTAACGGGCCCACACATGCCCACATGATCAAAATCTAGGATAGTTTCAAAGATTTTCTTAGATTAAATCACAATAGGGAGTTAAAGGAATAGTAACGGACCCACATGTACACATGTTAGCTTCCTAGGGACTTTTGAATTACGCAAGGTTGTACCAAAAGCATTTAGCTAATTAGGTAATCAACACTTGTAAGGACCAAGCAAAGTCCACATGCAGCAAGGTAACACTTAATTCATTAAAACATTGGCACACTTTCACTCATTCACACACAAAAGTCACTTATCACTCACATAGTTTTTTCTCAAAATGTGGAGATCAAAGTAAGTTTCCTCCAAAGGGATTCCGAAACACCCCACCCTTTTCTTGAAGAAACTATCCACTCCCATTTTAAATTCAATGAGGTTGGTTCACACCCCCAACCTCCCAAACAACCACATATAAATTTTTTCTAAAAACTCACTAAGTTTTCCTCCACAGGGGGTGCCAAAAGAAATTTTTTAGTTTAGGTAGGATTTCGGGGATAGGCATCCAAATAACTCCCTGTTATCTAGTTATCTCATTATCAAAACAATAGAAGCTGTCAAATAGGGAACTGAAAATCCTCCAAGTAAAGTGTTCCTAACACCATAACGCAGGGAGATACCCGTGAATGGTTGAAGGCCGAGGTCCGATTGTTCTGTGCGTTCCCACTTGAGGAACCCACCTCTTGGACGGGATCTAATCCATGACCCATTTCTTAGGCCGAAAATCTAAATGTCGCACTTTGACTGAGGTACCTAGTGACCAAAATTTAGGACATCTACCCAGGTGGCAATTGTGGGTTGCAATTGCACCTTGATCGGATTTTGTGTGGCTATTGGGAAATATCGCTAGCTCTTTCAGGATATGACCCCTTTACCCTTCATTATAACCGATTATTTCATCCTTCACTAGTTTCTCTTCCAGTGACTTCAGAGCCCATTGTTGAGTACTATTGGAAGGTCCAATTCTATTCGAGAGGAAGGACATTACATCTTTTAGGATACAAGCATTTGTTTTCTTTGTTTCCCCACACAAACAAAACCCTCTTATCCACATATATGTTGTTTTTACTTTATGTATGATACACTTCTGATTACATGTTGATTTAGATATATATTGTGCTAAGTTCAAAAAATTACAACAAAGGCTCTTGTTTCTTTATTACTCTCACCACCATTTGCGCACATTCACTCAACTAGTCAAACATCATAAGGGACCCATAGAATCCCCGTCATTCCAGATGCTTGCTAAATCTCCCTCCTATCTTAGGGGGAGTGTTTGGTTTTTCCCACTCATCGGCACCACCTTCTCACACTCCAGTGAGTGCCACTATCTTAGGATCATCCTTGCTTGGTTCCACATTACTTGGGTCCACTTCCCAAGGTCCTCCGTCCATTCGCTCTCCTTTACATGGAAGTGGGGGACCAACTTCCTCTCAAGGGGGAAGTACCAACCCACCTAGCCCCCCTCAAGGGTTAGGTTCACAAAACCCTCCTACCATGGATGGAGCTAATCCTACACCAACACTCCTAATGCCATATTTGGCCTCTCTTAACATACCAGATCTAAACAAACTTACCAATGATCCTATATTGCATGACCCCACATGGCTTGCAATGCCCACCAAACTACCTTTAGACATCCCCAAGTTTGAAGGAAAGGCAGGGGATGACCCTGCCAATCATGTCATGACTTTCCACCTATGGTGCTCTTCCAATAGCATCATGGATGATTCCATCAAACTTACATTATTCCAACGCACACTCACTGGCCCATCAGCCAAATGGTATGTAGATGAAAAATCAGGGTCCCATGCGACTTTTGAGTCCTTGGCCAAAGCATTTTTGACCTTCTTCCAATTACCAATCCGCCATAACAATGGTCTGGAACTACTCTCTAATTTCAAACAAACCTCAGCCACACATATCGCTAATCACATTCACGAGTGGCGTAGGTGACATAGTTTTTGCAAAGCAGAAACCACCAAACAACAGTGTCTTGACTGGTTTCTTAGATCACTTGTCTCTCTCCTTGGTAAGGATGTAGCTTCCAACTTCCCTCAATCAGAAGAAGAATCCATCAGTAAGGCTCAACAATACTACCTCATCTATTCCCAGTCAGGGTACTTGTACACTGTACTTCCTGATCTCCCAAAACCCGTGCCATTTGGCCAAGACAAACCTAGGATGTTTCATTCAGCAGACGGACTGATTGGAACACCTCAATATCCGTCGGCATATGGGGGCACTTCTTATTTCCCCTCACCCCCTTATCAACAACCATACCCTGTTGTTATGCATCCACCCATCAAGTGGCCACCGTCGGCACCCCCCATACAACCACCTATTCAAACAAGTTCTGGTACCCCCTCTTCATCAGCTTATAGTACTAGAGAAAGCACCACGCCTTCCTATGTACCTTATGGATCGTTACCCCCACAAAATCTATACTTTCCATTTCCTGGTCCCCCACAACCCATGGCTCCCCCACATCCTCATGCTGGGGTGAATTTTGCTCAACCCTCTCTCGTTTAGCAATATCAAAATTTCGAACAACTGAATATGGCAAATCCGACCCACCCNAAACAGGAACAACAACAACCCAGGCCAAGGCGGAAATCAACCCCCGCAGAACCAACCTACTTGGGGAAACCAGAACCAAGGGAATCAAAACCCCTAGGGGGAAAACAACAATAGGCGTCAAGGGATAAATAACAATAATGTTAAAACCAACTTCCCTTGTGCCCTTTGCGGTGAGTTCGGTCATTATACTCATCATTGTCCCCAAATTGTCGATTTCAAATGGTTGAAAGACTCAGGCAGTCTACCACATCCTCTAGCACCACCTGCCCCTTAGAAGGCCCCATAACAATATGTGCAACAACCCCCCCAGTCGTGCTACAGAATCCCATTCCACACCAAGGTGTGATGAACATTGAACAAGAGATACAACCTACCCCACCACAATTGGGACAATACCTCAATCCAAACAATCTAACAGATCGTACGATCCTCCTCACCAGTGAGGAAGAAATCCTTCTGCAAACACATAATCATCAATACCAGGCACCTGCTAAGTCTCCTCCCATTCCCCCAGAAACAATACCCACACCAACAGGACCCCCATTGGTGATCCTGAACCCTAACGCGGAACCACTGCTTTGCATCCATCGCATCCCATTACGCAGGAATGTCCACAACCCACAAGCTAGAGTAGCTCATAATTACAGTTTGGTTGATGACTTAGCACAATCCTCGGCTGCCATGTCAGTCTTAGAGGTCCTTCAAACTTTTCCCACTCAATGGAAATCATTACTTTCCTCCTTGGGGGCATTCGACCCTGCAGATACTTGCCTCATCACATTTGATCTCAACAGCAGAGAACCTAGACTCCCCACTCTAATCGCTTTTCAAATACCAGTGAAAATTCAGAACATAACAGTTCAACGGTGCATCATCGACGAAGGTGCATCCACATGCATTATGTACAAGTCTGTATGGCAGAAACTTGGTTCACCCGAACTCATACCATCTGCCATTACTTTACGAGCTTACGACGGAAGACCATCGTCTCCTGAAGGACTCTTCCAAAATGTCCCCGTAGAGCTCGGGGGAAAGACCATTCTCATCGAAATTGAGGTTATCAATGCCCCACTTAATTACAATATCCTATTTAGTCATAGATACATGTACGCTATGAAGGCAGTTGCCTCTTCCATATTTTGAACGATGATGTTCCCCCATAACGGGAAGATCATTACCATTGAAAAAGTCTCACATTACGAGCCTAACCCTTCTGCCAACATCGATAACATTCTCCCTCTCATTCACACCAGTCATGATGCATACCCACTCATCGAAATGGGTCCTGAGATTTTCAAAGACCCATCATTGTTAGGAACTTACCATGGTGCACCACCGCTCCTTCATCCTTCCAATCAATTATGCGTCGTATCATCCAACGGAACTGACATAGCGGATACCCTTCCTCCTCAGGAGGATTCTATCATATTTGACGTCCCACTAGTCGCAAAGCTCCCCCCTCATGAGCCTCCTTTGCACTCGTCGACTCCACATGGTCATGAGTCCACCTCTCCCCAAGGCCATATCCCAGTTTGGGAAACAGTTCTCCAAGCCATTACTCAAATCCCCTTCTTTTACCCTCCACCAGATCTACAAGCTTTCCAGGTAGCCACAATGCTTACCCTCCCTAATATGGTGTTAGCAATTCCAGTTTGGTATTTACATCCACCAGAGATGGTCCCTCGACCATCCCTTCCCCCCCAAACAGAAGGAATCCCAATGACGATTCCCATACTCACTCCCACCATACCCTCTACACCCCCACTCACTACCCTCCCTACCACAGCTGGGGGAAGACGAAAGAAGGAGGAGCCCATAGCTCCACTTCCCCTGTGCATCCAGCCTCCTTGCGCATTATGTGAGAAAGATGAACACCAAACCAACAACTGCCCATCACTACCAGAGTTACAGAACTTGATTCCACTCAATCAAACTCCATCAACACTCGCCACTATAGCTAGTACTGCCGCTACCACCCCTCATTCAAGTAGCAAAGGGTTGCGAACCAAATTCGCTTGCACTATATGTTTAGAATATGGCCATTGTACCCACCCTTGGCCAACACTGTCGCGCTTTCGGAAGACATTAGCCGCAGTACGCCAAAGCTTCCAAAACGAACCCAACATAGCTACATCATCCCTCCCCAAAATCACTAACATCCATTATGTCACAACTTCAGTCAATGAACGTATGAGATTCCCTTGCTCTCTATGTGAATCCTTAGATCATTTTACATACCAATGTCCTATGATCATTGAATACAGGCAACGCCAATTGACCCTAATTCAAACCCCAGTGCCCCCTACAGAATCGATGGTTGACCTTACCTCATCACTAGAGATTCTTCATATCATTTCTTCTGAACCCGAGGCACCCCCGATGCCTCCATGGTTCTTGGATGACTTATTCAAGGATTTCCCCCCCAATCCCCCCAATTCTCCTATTCATTTCCCTACGAAAATATTACACCCAACTACTACTGGTACTCCTCAGTACTTCGATATCTGGTTTATATCGAGTGAACCATCGCAATATCATTGCATCGTTCCCCCTGCTTCTTCTTCACCCGAGGACCACCACACGGCGACAGTCACCGATATTGATCTTTTAGACCCCTTGTATTCCCGCCAATTTCACTGTTATGAGGACATACTCGAGGAACTAAACACCCCCGACTACCCATGGGATTCCCTCCACCATCAAGCGCTCTTCTTTCCACAGGAGGCCTCCACGCCTCCTAATCCACACCCCATATACGCAGTCAAAACCAAAGATTTTATCCCATCAAGGCATATCGACTAGTTCAACAACCCCATTCCTGCCCCTGACGCTTTTGAAGAAGGCAATATGGCCAACATTTCCCCGACCATCAAACTCGATATTTCCATAAAAAATGGAGTCGTCGAGGAAATCACCATACGCGTCGCTTGCACTCCTCAAGAAATCAACGCCTATAAAGCCCTCTTCCAAGAATATCGGGATATTTTTTCCTGGTCATACACAGAAATGCCTATCCTTGATCCCTCGATCGTCGAACATCGCATCGACACTTGGCCTGACATAACCCCAGTTCGTTAAAAACAGCGACTGCTACACCCATCCAAAGCAGCGGCCATCAAAGATGATATTGACAAATTATGCACTGTCAGGTTCATCTACCCCATCACCTATACATCATGGGTTTCCAACCCTATACCCGTTAACAGAAAAAAGGGCATTATCCGCGTCTGCATGGATTTTCGTGATCTCAATCACACATCTCCCAAAGACAAGTTTCCAATGCCTTTCATTGATCAAATTATCGACGACTGCGCAGGCCACGAGGCTCTATCCTTCATGGACGGTTTCTCTGGTTATAATCAAATCCAAATCCACCTCGTCGATCAATACAAAACCACATTCACTACCCGTTGGGGTACTTTTGCATATCGTGTCATGTCGTTTGGCCTAAATAATGCTTGTGCAACTTTCCAATGGGCTATGACATATATTTTTCATGATCTAGCTCATATCATCCTTGCATACTTGGACAACCTCACAACTCGATCCAAGAAATGCACCCAACATCTGGATGTTTTACAGATCATCTTCCAACAGTGTCGTCAGTACAATATCCACTTGAACCCCCTCAAGTGCATGTTCTGCGTCATTGCAGGGTGCCTCCTCAGATTCATCATTTCCTAAAGCGGTATTACCGTGGACCCCCTCAAAGTCCAAGCCATCACAGAAATTCCACCTCCCCAGAATTTACATCAACTCCAGAGCCTACAAGGAAAATCTAACTTCCTATGGCAATTTGTTCCAGACTACATGATGCAGGAGCATCTCTCCACATCAGCCAGCCACGTCAACGAATTCAAATCATGCGCTGAAGAGAGGCGCAACCTCATTTAAAATCTGATTTGAATGTAATTAAATGTGTTAAGTTGTTGAGCTGGGATAGTCGTGCCTTTGTGCAGGTTGTAGATAGGAAGGCCTTAAATGATTTGTAAGGCTGAGATCTAGATCCAAATGCTAGACTAGACAGCCCATTCAATGTAATTGAATAGGGTAGGTGATTTTGGAGGGAAGCACTCGAAGAGCCCCCTCAGGTAAAAGAGATTTTTAGATCTCATTTAAGTAGGGGAGTAGTGGTTGTAAGAGAAGAGCTAGAGAGAGCTCGAGAACACCCTTGTACAAACAGGCATTTGCCATTTTTTAATATGAAAATAGAAGTAGTTTTTCCTACATGGATTCTGTGTTATGTGAATGTCTGTGAGTGTTCTTCATATGCTATGAGTGTATGTTATGTTTTTTCATTTGCCGGAGTTGGTTTGGATTCAGGCTTGAGAGGTCTTTGAGGCTCCACACCAGGAGGGTGTGACAGAACATTGCGGGTTCTGATAGCCATGCACGAAGGATGCATTTCTGAACTCTGCGGATTCAGACAAAGACGTGCCAGGTGAGCACACAACTAAAATAAAAAACTCAGGAGGAATACCTCAAGGTTGATGAATACCTTGGAGGCAAGGTTGTATATGAGAGACACAGTTGCAGGCAGAATTCTGCTGTGAATCCTGTAAAGCTCTGCCAAGTGGGCATTGAGCATATGCACTGTGGTGCTGAGGAAGAACTCTGTTGTGAGTTCAAACAAAATCTGTAATCACTGAGGATTCTGAGAGCTCTGCCAAGTGGGCATTGAGTAGGTGCATAGGCGCACAGGAGAAGATGAAACTGCTGAACGTTCTATGGGAGGAAACTCTGCCAAGTAGGCATTGAGTAAGTGTGCAGACAGGCATAGGAGAAGAGAACTCTTTGAGTTCTGGTATTTGGAGGAAGAATCCACTGAGGGATCTTCATAGGGTTGTTGAACACCCTGAAAGACTCAGCAAGAGGTTGCTTGAGCAGAAGGATAGCCAGGAAGGCATCCATATTTCTCCATCTGTGGGAGAAAGGAAAGAAGAACCGAGTTTTTGTGGAGGTCGAAGCTATAGGAAAGCTCAGGATGAATAACACCTGCATGTGCATGTGGAAGCTCTGTAGGAGCGCAGACGTTGAAATCCTTAAAGGATTCGGAAGGAACAAGCTCAGGAGGGAGAAACAACAACCGTCAGGATCGGCCGAAGAAATCTGGACCGTTGAAGATTTCACACTAGAAAGCCTCAGAGGAGGAGCGTGCAGGAGAAAGGGTCTGAGCTGTCAGATCTTGGGTAGAGCCCCGACAACCGTCGGATCTACAAAGAGTTGCGAGGGAGTTAACCTCATGAACAGGAGGAGAAAAGTCCCGAGGAAAGTCCCGACACATATAGGGATATCGAGGCGTTGGGAATCGGTAGATCGACATTCCCATGGACAGGAGGTCGGGTAAGTCCATCTTGAAAATCTCGACACCAAATCTGGGTTGTCCGTCTAAGAGAGGACGCGTGTCATGCGATCGTCCATTCCGGAGATCCGGGCACTAGACATCGGAATATCGGCACTTGAGAAATCAGAGTTCTTGAGGTCGAAAGAGTCGGGACATCAGAAGTCTCAAAAATGCAAAAGGTGATCTAAACCGTCCATTCTTGGGATGCATGGCAGTAATCGGAGCCATCAGGGGGAAGTCCTGAAAAGGAGTTCATTCATCGGCTAATCGGGAATCGGGATATCGTGAATCCCGTGGACAAGAGGTCCGGACATTTCAGGATCGCGAGGTCCAAAACCCTAACAGATGCGATGGAGCATTGAAAGGTCAAGGTCGTGAGCCCATCGGAGGATTGGCGTATCGGGGATCGGCATTTCGCGAGTCCTGAGGACATACATTTTTTGGCCTTGGAAAGTCTAAAGCTCGATAGGAAGGTAAGGCTGCGGTCTTACGGGAGAAGCGGTCACGTGGACCAGGGCATAGCCAGGAGGGGCTAAGGTAAAAGGGCGTGCATTGGTAAATTGGCGCATCGGCAAATCGGAGGTTGGGAGTTCAAGAGGACAAGGACTCTCTACATCAAGAATTAAGAAACCTCGAAGCCCGAAAATGCATTTTTCCTATTGAGGAAGAAGCAGCGGTCAGAGTGCAGAAAACCGTAAGCAAAGGGAAGGACCTGTGGATCGGGTTTTCAACAGGGATCCCAACTTGGGGATCTAAGGAGCTGCTCCGGCTCAGAAAGTGACTCAAGAACAATCCTATGAGCGGGCGAGGTTGTCGGACATCTACGCCTGCGTCAAGTGGTATCAGAGCAGATTCTTGTCTGTATATTTCAGGTAAGAGGAGAAAGAGAGAAGGATCACTCTGATACACATCAAGTGGTATCAGAGCCTGTCTCTGTTTGTATACTTCAGACAGAGGGAGGAAGAGGAACCGAAGCACTCTGATACACACGTCAGGTGGTATCAAAGCCATGATCTTGTCTGTATATTTCAGGCAAGGGAGGCAAAGGAAGACAGAGTTGTTGAAGACTCTATAGATGATTGTTTGCAGGTAGGCAACAGTCTAGAATACAGTCAGGAAGACTGTAGGATGAAGCTGGGAACACTCAGGGCACAGAGTGACAGCAACAGGTTTGCCAGGAGAGCAAATAGAGACAACAACATGGCTATTGAAAGCCATAGGTATGCTGGAAGGAAAAACCCAGAGCTGATGAGAATAGCGGAAAGGGGAAAGGAACTTGCCGACATCAGGGAAAAAATGGAAGAGCTTGAATTGCAGATGCAGCAAAATACCAAGCTGAGATGGGTATATGAATGGCCCATGGTGAAAGTGAAGGTAAAATGGCCAGTCAAGGAGTTGATGGTCATAAGACAGTGTAGGTTGTTAAGAGGATGGTTGAGGTATGATGAAAACCTTGACGGACCTGAGAAGATGGTTCAGGTATGTGAACCAGAAACTGGGGACATTCTCGGTGATGAGAATGAAATGAGATCAGCTGAAGATCTCATAATCTGCCAGGAGGGCAGAGAGGAAATTCTAGTTTTCCAGGTGGGTAATGGATCGAGATCGCTGCGGGATCTCATAGACTGCCAAGAGGGTAGCGGAAAGTTTCCAAATTTCCAGGTGGGAAAGGGAACAGAGATGGGATTAGTTGATTCCATAGACTGCCAGGAGGGTAGCAGAGACATCCCATATTTCCAGGTGGGCAGGGATGAACATGAGAGTTGGAATCAGCCAGAGGAGCTGACAGAGTAGATGAGACTATCTGAGAGTCTCATAAACTCAGTGATGGATTTAGATCAGCAGGTACAGCTAACCGAGGATGAAGATTCATGTGGTTTTCCAAGCCATGTGAATGAAGATGATGACAAGTTAAAAACTTGCACCATCCGAAAGGCTAATCTGAGGATCCTTATAATGATTGGGGGAATCAAGATATTCCTACCACTTTCCCAGGGGGAGGCATAAATCTGTGTTGTAGATGCAGCAACAACAGAAGTAGAATAGTTGGCTGTGACTGTCAAAGAAGAATTGGAGCAGGTGTTTAAGACTACCCAAGCAGAAGAAGAAACAGAAGGAGAAAATGAGCATTCTGAGGAATGGCTCAACATATTCAGCCAGGAAGTTGAGAGAGTTGTAGCACTGAAGCCGACAGCAGAACAAGCAAAAGAGGATGATGAGAATTCTATGGAATGGCTCAATACTTTAAGCCAGGAAGTTGAAGGGACTGAAACATGGGATTTTTCAATAGCAAAAGAGGAAGAGGTAGACATCATTTTCTTTGTTGATCTGTATGAGCAGATAGAAGCCCTGGAAATAAGGGTGAAAGTGCAGAGCATGCACATCCAACAGATGAAGTTGGAAGCAGATAATGAAGAGGCATGGGAGATCATGATGATCTACTCATGTGCCAGAAATTTTTGCAGCTGAGGAGACTGCATGAATAGAGCCAGCCATGGGAGCATCTCGACAAACTGATCGAAGAGATCAGGGAGCTGATGTTAGGGTCAGCAGAAACTGTCAGCAAGGAGAGGCTGAGCAGAAGGAAGGAAGAAGTAGCAGTAGTAGCAGCAACGTAGAAGCAACAACAGCAGCAGAATGGAGCAGATGAGAAGCTCCAGAGATTTATTTGGGATCCAAGAGGATTTCCACAGCTAAGAGGGGAAGCTCATGAGCAGGAGCTCATGAATTTTACAGCTGAGTATGATGCAGGAGCATCTCTCCACATCAGCCAACCACGTCAATGAATTCAAATCACGCGCTAAAGAGAGGCACGGCCTCATTTAAAATTTGATTTGAATGTAATTAAATGTGTTAAGCCGTTGAGCTAGGATAGTCGTTCCTTTGTGCAGGCTGTAGATAGGAAGGCCTTAAATGATTTGTAAGGCTAAGATCTAGATCCATATGCTGGACTAGACAGCCCATTCAATGTAATTGAATAGGGTAGGTGAGTTTGGAGGGAAGCGCTCGAAGAGCCCCCTCAGGTAAAAGAGATTTTTAGATCTCATTTTGAGTAGGGGAGTAGTGGTTGTAAGAGAAGATCCATAGAGAGCTCAAGAACACCCTTGTACAAACAGGCATTTGCCATTTTTTAATATGAAAAGAGAAGCAGTTTTTCCTGCATGGATTCTGTGTTATGTGAATGTCTGTGAGTGTTCTTCATATGCTGTGAGTGTATGTTATGTTTGTGCATTTGCAGGATTTGGTTTGGATTCAGGCTTGAGAGGTCTTTGAGGCTCCACACCAGGAGGGTGTGACAGAACACTGTGGGTTCTGATAGCCCTGCATGGAGGATGCATTTCTAAACTCTGTGGATTCATACAAAGACGTGCCAGGTGAGCACACAGCTGAAATCAACAACTTAAGAGGAAGACCTCAAGGTTGTTGAATACCTTGGAGGCAAGGCTGTATATGAGAGACATAGTTGCAGGAAGAATTCTATTGTGAATTCTGTAAAGCTCTGCCAAGTGGGCATTGAGCATATGCACTGTGGTGCTGAGGAAGAACTCTGCTGTGAGTTCAGACAAAAGCTAGAATCACTGAGGATTCTGAGAGCTCTTCCAAGTGGGCATTGAGTAGGTGCATAGGCGCACAGGAGAAGACGGAACTGTTGAACGTTCTATGGGAGGAAACTCTGCCAGGTAGGCATTGAGTAAGTGTGCAGACAAGCACAGGAGAAGAGAACTCTTTGAGTTCTGGTATTTGAAGGAAGAATCCACTGAGGGATCTTCACAGGGTTGCTGAACACCCTGAAAGACTCAGCAAGAGGTTGCTTGAGCAAAAGGATAGCCAGGAAGGCATCCATATTTCTCCATCTATGGGAGAAAGGAAAGAATAACCGAGTTTCTGTGGAGGTCAAAGCTACAGGAAATCTCAGGATAGATAACACCTGCGTGTGCATGTGGAAGATCTACAGGAGCACAGACGTCGAAATATTTCAAGGATTCAGAAGGAACAATCTGAGGAGGGAGCAACAGCAGCCGTCAGGATCGGCCGAAGAAATTTGGACCGTTGAATATTTCACGCCAGAAATCCTCAGAGGAGGAGCGTGCAGGAGAATGGGTCTGAGCTGTCAGATCTTGGGTAGAGCCCTGACAACCGTCGGATCTACAGAGAGTTACTAGGGAGTTAACCTCATGAACAGGAGGAGAAAAGTCCCGAGCAAAGTCCCGACACATATCGGGATATCGAGGCATTAGGAATTGGCATATCGGCATTCCCATGGATAGGAGGTCGGGTAAGTCCATCTTGAAAACCCTCACACCAAATCTGGGCCATCCGTCTGAGAGAGGATGTGTGTCACACGATCGTCCATTCCGGAGATTCGGGCACTAGACATCAGAATATCGGCACTCGGGAAATCGGAGTTTTTGAGATCAAAAGAGTCAGAACATCAGAAGTCTCAAAAACATGAAAGGTGATCTGAACCGTCCATTCTTGGGACGTGTGGCAGCAATCGAACCCATCAGGGGGAAGTCCCGAAAAGGAGGTCATTCATCGTCTAATCGGAAATCGAGATATCGTGAATCCCGTGGACAAGAGGTCCGGACATTTTAGGATCACGAAGTCCGAAACCCTGACAAATGCGAAAGAGTGTTGAAAGGTCAAGGCCGTGAGCCCATCGGAGAATTGGCGTATCGGGGATCGACATTTCACGAGTTCTGAGGACATACATTTTTCAGCCTTGGAAAGTATGAAGCCCGATAGGAAGGTAAGGTTGTGGTCTTACAGGAGAAGCGGTCACATGGACCAGGGCATAGCCAAGAGGGGCTAAGGTAAAAGGGCACGCATCGACAAATTGGAGGTCGGGAGTTTGAGAGGACAAGGACTCTCGACATCGAGAATTAAGAAACCCCGAAGACCAAAAATGTATTTTTCCTATTGAGGAAGAAGCAGCGGTCAGAGTGCAGAAGACCGTAAGCAAAGGGCAGGACCTGTGGATCAGGTTTTCAACAGGGATCCCAACTTGGGGATCTAAGGAGCCGCTCCGGCTCAGAAAGTGACTCAAGAACGATCCTGTGAGCGGGCGAGGTTGTCGGACATCCGCGCCTGCGTCACTAAACCACTCAAGCACATGGTTTCCTTCACTTAATACGCCATGACATCCCATTTCACTAGGATGCACACACCCAAAAAGAATTTGACGATGTTAAAATGGCTCTCTCCAACGCCCCTTTAATTAGTGCACCCGACTAAAATCGTGACTATATCCTCTACATCTCAGCATCAACTGTCTTAGTAGCAGGAGTTCTCATTCAAATTGGTGATGATGATCATGAGCATGTCATTTACTACATTAGTAAAAACCTCTCAGGGCCACCCTTGAAGTATAAACACGAAGAGAAACTAGCTCTTGCAGTCATCCTCACAGTCTAGAAACTATGTCATTACATTTTGCTTTGCATGACTAAAGTCATCGTCGATTCCAACCCTATGCAATACTTGCTCAGTCGTCAGCAAATTAATGGCAAATTTTCCCGATGGATCATTATCCTTCAGGAGTACGATCTTGAATTCTCAACACCCAAGAGCAAGAAATCTCTTGTCCTTGCCGAATTTGTCACGAGCTTCCCCTCTGACACTACCAGTGCCCCCGTCAATACCGATTTCCCCGATGAACATCTCTTCCACATCACTTCAGATGACCTATGGTACGGTGACCTCCTCATCTATCTCCGAACACAAAAATTTGGTAACCATCTTTCACGAGATGATCGTCGTCGTATTCGCCACCAGTCCCCCCGCTACCTCCTCATCAGAGACATCTTAACCGGCGAGGAGTCACCACCATTCTTCGTCACTGCGTAACTATTGATGAGGCCGATAGAGTCTTGAACGACTGCCATAACGGTGCATGTGGGGGCCATCTTTCGGGAATGTCCACTGCTCAGAAGATCATCTGAGCAGGGTATTTTTGGCCTACATTGTTTCATGATTGCATTCATGCCATGAAACGATGCGAGAAATGTCATCTTTACACCAAAAAAGCACGAGCACCACCTGCTCTTCTTCACCCAGTCATTACTGTGGGCCCCTTTTGAAAATGGGGCATTGATTTCATGACTTGTAATCCTCCCTCCAACAATGGCCACAAATACATTGTTGTCGCAGTCGATTACTTCACAAAATGGGCGGAATCTATGCCCACCTTCAACAATACCGCTGACACGGCAACGCGTGTTTTCTTTAACCACGTCATATCCGCTTTGGAGTACCACTCCAACTAGTTTCTGATCACAGGAAACACTTTGAGAATGATATTTTCATCGAACTCTCATCTCGCTTAGGATTCTCCCACGAGTTTTCCTCACCATATTACCCTTAGTCTAATGGAAAGGTCGAAGTAGTTAACAAGGTCCTCAAGACCATGTTACAGTGCACGGTTAACAAACACAAGACCAATTGGCACCATATGTTATTTTCCGCGCTATGGGCTTACCATACAACTGTTAAAACAACCACTAGTTTCACACCATTTCATCTAGTCCATGGGGTTGAGACCACTCTTCCCATCGAGTGCAAAATTCCCACCTTACACACCGCAATTGAGATATTACCGGACACTTCTCCAATGCAGCAGCGCTTGCTAAACTTAGAGTCCCTGGATGAAGACCATCGATCTTCATTGCAGAACAATGAGGCAGCTAAAAAATGATCAAAGGACACCTTTGACTGCCATGTCAACCTTCGCTCATTTCAGGAAGGTGACCTCGTCCTTACTTACGATATCTCTCATGATACGTTCGGTCAGGGAAAATTCAAATCACTATGGCATGACCCCTACATTATCCAACATTGCCTCACCAAAGGCGCATACATCATGGCCTCTGCCGAAGGCCTCTCTCTTAAAGAACCTGTCAACGGGTTATACTTAGAGAAATTTTATGCCTAAGCGTAGTCATTCTACTCTAGGTTATTTTCTTTTATAGTGTTTTTAATCTTTTTTTCCATCCCTCATGTCTAAACTATCATTTGTGCTATTAACAGATGCTTCCTCCACCGGCCTACCACATCGGTTACACTGACGGCGTCAGCCGTTGGACACAAAATCTCACTTCGACAGCTTGGGCCCTCTGTACCCCCTCACATGAAATGCTCCATTCAAGCGGCATATGTTTGGGTTCAGCCACCAACAACTAGGCCAAATACACTGCCGTCATTGGCCTCCTTGTCGATGCCCAACATCATCGTATTTGCCACCTTAGCGACCTTCTCAATTCTCAACTAGTCGTTCTCCAACTCAACAATGTGTACTGCGTCTGTGATCCTTGCCTCTTTTGCAAATACCTACAGGTTAGACTTTTATCTCGACATTTTGATTTCATTACATTTACACATATTCTAAGACAATTGAATCAAATTACAGATAACTTAGCTAACATTGTGTTAGACTGGCATATATCACATCAAGATACCTCTACACATACATAAACATATCAAAATCTGTCACAACATTTATATAAATTAGACATCATCCAAAAAATACATATAAACATCACATAGATCTCAAAATGTATACTCATGTATATATAAGTTGGCCCATATTACCATCCAAATGTTTACATACAAAATACCAGTATCCTCAGGCCAGTGAAGCACCTCAGTACAAAATGGGCTCACCAGCCTATATACAAAAATAAAAAAAATACATAAAGCACCACTCAAGGTGCCTCTAGAGAACCACCTGCCACCCCTCCCTCAGGCAGTGGTCCCCCATCCACTACTGGTCCCTCCGGACCGGGAGGTAACTGTCCAGTCATAACAACACCTGCTACTGCCGCTCGTCGTACCACAGCCCGCCACGGCGGGGGAACCCCCACACACTACTCCAGGATGCCCTCCTCCTGGATACGCGACCACATGCCCTCAGGAACACCCTGTAGCACTACCTCCAGGCAGCGACGAATATCCTCAAAATCTGCTACAGCATCCGCCGGAGGAGCATGTGCTGGCCCGGAACCTGGGTCATCTAACCGACGTCTCCTTGCTGCTCCCTCCCCCTCAACTGGTCTTTCCCTGGCGTCCTCACGCAGATGCCTCTTTCTTACCCATGGCCCTCCCCGCGGCGATCTCCCCGACTCCTTGCGAGTCGGCGCTCTCAGCAACTCAACCTCGCACTCGCGAGGTGCCACATCTGCACATACAAATGAAAAAATGATAGTATCAACATCTATACCAAATACATATGTCATGCTATCACAAACAAATCTATATATCAAAACTCATAAACATACCTCGGTGATCAAAAACCTCCCCCGGAGGCAACACCATGTCCAGATCATCCCGGAAGTCAACACCAGCATATGGGAACTGCAATATCACCTACAGCATCTGTTGCCACACCTATGCCGCCTCAGCCGTAAAGAAGTGGCTGCCCTCACCACCATCTTGGAAAAGCAAAATAGTCGACCACTGCCTCAATCGCAGCTCTCGCATCCCAGGAGCGCCCAATAAAATCCTAGGGCGCAACATAGGCACCCTCTCCAAAAACTAGGCCACTAGGATGGACCCAAAGGCAAAATCTCTTGTATCAGTGGACCGACAACGATCCAGCTTCCCTACCATCCTAGCATGCAGCGTAAGCCCCCAGGCGAAGTGCTCACCAACCAATACCCTCTCCATCACACACAGCTGACCACCACTGATCCGTTGAGTCGCAACGGACCCATGCACTCTCACAATCATCGCTACTATACAGCAATGTGCTAGAGAATCCATCACCCCAATGCTCACAACGGAGCCCGACATAAAGTTTTCCCCTGAACAGAACCTTCGGCCCACTGTCACTAGCACCACATCCCTAGGTAATAGCGGCTCTGCCGGTAGGAGTGTTCCCCGAAATGGGAGCCCCGTCAAAAAATATATGTCCTCCACCACAGTGAAGGCAATCTGCTCTCTCCGCACCAGAAAATAGTGCAAGTCTGGACTCCACATCCGAATAAGAAATTGCAATAGATACTCTTGCACCCGTATCAACGGGCACTCAAAGAACTTCAGTAGCCCACAGGTTGCCAAAGTAGCACGTACCCCTAGATCCTCAATCGCCACGGCATCCCTCAGCTGAGACCAATCCCGCTCTCGCCATCCGACTGGCTTCATGCACATTGATCACCTGCATCCACATAAAATGGTCTTCGGTCAGCCATATTGACCATCAAAAACATTACAAAACAAGTTTTACACCCATCAACCTTGCCTCCAAGGCGCGGCTATTTAACCCACAAGCGCGCACACATGTGCGCCTGATCACCCCACAGGCACGCACATATGTGCACTTGTTCACCCCACAATTGCGCACTCAGGCATGCTTATCCATCTCACAGATGCGCCTCAATGCATGCATGTTTACCCTGCAGGAGCGCATGGATGCGCCCCTATCACAAACGTAGGCAGGCATCAAAATGCGCCTACCCACTACACAGTTGCACACCCGTGCGCGGCTATCCGGATGGCAAGCATGCACTTGTGCGTGCATATTTATGAATCGCCCATGCACTTGGGGGGTCCACCTCCCTAAAACCCCTATACGGCCCTCCGTACAGCCCCTACCCACAAATGGAAAACCTAATTCTATGCAGGATGATCAGACTACTAAACTGAATCTCACTAAATCTGGATCGACCACCTCATTCTCCCAGAATCGCCAAGTCTCCTCTAAATACCTCTCGTCGAGTCACTCTGGCAGCAAGTACAAATGAGGTGGCAATGTGGGCCCTACAGCTATATATAGGCCTTTCCGCCAAAATTCCAATCGACATTCCGGGAGCTCCGGGTGTTCGTTCTTCGATCCGTCTTCAGCCACGGGATCAACATCCTATCATCTACATCACAACAGTCCTCGGACAACTTTTTATCCTAAGCCCCTAGGGCGCCATTTTTTTTTTCTTTCATACCTCATTCAGGTATGCGTGCTCATGTTCAACGTTATCAAATAAATGCTCGTATGTTCGATTCTCTTCAGATATTGTTCATGTCGGGTATTTGGTTTTCATGTGTGTAGGTATTTGGTCATCATACATCAACACCACCCCTTCAGGTATATCATCAGCACTGGTTTGTAATCATTCCCTCTGAATATCACTTGCATCTCCAGTCACACCCTCTGTCATTTACCTCTAGGATCACCATCTTCGGCTCTGCAGTACCAACACCTCCATTTGCATCTTCGGTACTGTCACCCGGTAGCACTCTCCCCCACATGAGTTGTCCCATTCATAGCACCCTTTTGCACAATTGACATTCATGTTTTTTTTCAAACCTTTAGGGATGGGAGTCCCGATAGTCTTACATTATGTTGCAAATCATCCACATACTCATTCTCCTCATTTTGCTAGCTTTCCCACTGGACTCCCAGATTATCTCTTCAAGGTTCTATTTTTAACTGCACCTCTGTAGTATCATGAACCCTCCATTTCATCCACAATCAGTTTACCCATCTGCAAATTTCCCTTCATTTCACCTACCTCATACAGAAACCCACCCATGGGGCCCCCAACCTCCACCAGTTCTCCAAGAAAATCCTGCCCTACCCGGGCCAACCATATTACATTGGGGCACCCATTTCTATATTTTTACCCTCATCCAAAATTATTCTTTATTTATTGTACAAACGCCTTTGTTTCCAGCATTTACATTTCCTTGTTGTCATCACCTTTGGCTACCTTCTTCCCTTTTTGGAAAATGCAACCCATGTCGCCCTTGGTTGGGGCACCCATTATCATATACCCTTGTTGACATTGTCCATATCCTCTGAGTATCCCATAGGTCACTTACCTCTGCCCTCTGAATTTGTTCACTTTGTCCTGCCTCTGGCACAACTTATCCCACGTCTTGTTGTCCCCCTGACACTCGACTTAGTTGAACGGTTGCGACCACTTATACTTCGCATATACCCCCCACCAAGGGTAGTCTTGAATCTTCATACATATTGACTTCGACCATGTACCTCCTCTAGTTCCTCACCTCACCTCATAGATTTCATGAATCCCTTCGCTTCTGGGAGTTGTGTCCCCCTTTTGTCGACATCAACATAGTTTTCTAGAAGGGTGACAGTATCTTGATTCTCATTACCTATCCAATGAGAGATCTCGGATGGAACAGGGAGAACCACAATTGCTCCCTGCTGTCGTTGACCCCCGTAACATTCAACTTCAACACTTTCTCATGTTACGGTGGGTCTTACTTTGTGACTATTGCAGTTATTTCTTATATTTTCCGAAGACCTCTGAACTGGGCTGGGCTATCAATGCCTACACCATCCATGATATTTCTTACAAATATCACTGCCTACTAGTCAGAGTATGTTCCTCTGCAGAATTGTCTTCTGCCTTTATCACAATTACCCCCGAGGGCGCTGCAGTTGTCTACATCAACACATCATTCCTTTTTTTGAGTTACATGACACGAGCATGGGGCATGCCCGCCTCATTTGTACATAGTTTATTTTTACACACCTTATGGAATGTTGTGTTCTACAGGTTCCCTTCTCCCTCCAACGGGTAGCTCTTGACAATCCCACTATCGCTCTCTCTTACAACAACACTCTCCATAGAAGAAACATTGATGGATTTTGGCTATACATATGCTCCTAACCTCATCCATCAGGGGGCATTTGTTATCACTGAAATTTCGTCTACAAATGTTTACAAGAATTCAGCATCGTCAAACAGTTATGAGGTTACCCATGGACCAAAATTACCACAAAATCATTTCGAAAGGGTCAAAAACTATGCAACCAATGCTAAAATTAAAGGTTTCTATGACGACACAGGGAGCACATGCGCATGCGCGAAACAGAAACACAGAAATCGTGCACATGCGCATGATACGCGACTGTTGTCGCAAAAAGCAACACACCTAAGAAATGATGCATTTATGAGAGTGCTCAACCTCCCACCTACTTCTGGTTCAGCTTCCAAGTTGATTTGACACTCAAATCTGGACTGGATTCGATTGGGTGGCTGGTTAAATACCTAGAAATGCCCTAATTAGCCTCTTTACACACTACAAACTGGTTGGACAATACCTCAAAGGAATGCTATAAAAAGACCGTGGATGCACTTCATTTTTCAAGGAATTTCATAGAAAAGTTATGCTGCTACTATTCTCTTGAGGAATCCTCTATTCTCACCAAAAGTATACTAAAATCATTGCATTGAGCAATCCATCTCACCCTTTGAGTGGATTAGCAAGGAATTATTTCACCATTTTCATTTTCATTTTCAAAGTTGTAAGAAGAGCTTATTTGTGGGGGTCCAAAGAGCCCTCCCTTGGAGGAAGAAGGGACTCATAGTCCTCTTTCTTCTTGGTGTATTCTTTCACTAATATCAACCTTACCATTGGTGACATGGGTCTTATTGTTTCTTTTGTCCTTATGTCCCTATGTTCATTAGTTTAGTTGTTGTTTTATTTCTTAGTTTAATTTTTAGTTGTTCTTTTATATTTCTTTCTCTAACCCTTTTCCTTACAACTGTCCTTCTTAGCAAACCCAACTAAGCTTGCAAGCACCTCTATTTTTCTCACTAAGGTGACGAAAGAGGTGCAACAAAAGAAATGTAGCAAGAATGAATATCATGATACTACATAGTAACAAACTATCCTTCTTGTTCAATTATGTTGTTTACATTGTTGTTCAGTGTAGCATTGATATACTCTTGTTTAATTCAGTTGCTGATGATTTTATTTGATTCCCATTCAACAATCCCATAAAAGGAAATATAGGAATTCCATTTTAGTTAATTTGAAATGTTGTTGAATTGAATTTCTTGTTAACTTTTTCCTATGGATCCTTGGTTTTTTTCTTGCAGTGAAATGGGCACTCGTAGATCTTCAAAAAAGATGGAAACTATTATAGTTGAGAATGAAAAGGATGAAATGGGTAAGTGGATCATATCTCGGATCACATCCGAGAATGGCGGCATCAAAAGAGTTTGATAAAAGTACCAGTCTCACCGACTTTCCTACTGGAGTGGTTCCTTAAGTCTTTGGTACCCCAGTTATCCAATGACGTTGCAACGTCGGGAGTGTTTTTTGAGGAAGAGTCGATAATGAGAGCTCAACAGCTTGAACTGATATACTCTCAATCTAGTTTACTCTATGAAGTTTTTCCAGATGCACCACAGTGTATCCTTGACAAGGCCAGACAGAAGTCTGGACCACATGTCGATGGTATAGTTGGTTCAGCACAAGCAAAGCCCACTGAGCAACTATCGAATCAATTGCAACAATTTTCGATACAACAGACAACGGCAAGCCAAACCTCTATTTTGGATGCTCCCCCTACTCAAACATTAGAGGTACACAAACCCAAAGGCCAACCAACAGCCTAAAGGGAAGAAAAAACAGCGAAACAAGAAGGGTAAGGGGGATAAGAACCCACCAACAATGTTGGCGAGGGAAACACAAAGAAAATAAATTCGAAGTATCCATGTAACCTTTGCACGAAAAACCATCCAACCCACCTATGCCCTCAGCTTGTGGAGGCCTAGATGTTATTGGCGTAGCAACAACCAGTTGTGTTAATGAACCCATTTCCACATGGGCAAAAATTAAATCCAGCCTCTTCAAGCTCGGATGGGGGCAGTCAGGGACCCTCTCCGTCTTCTAGTAATCCCTCGACCATGAACATTTATATGTTGAAAGGTGACGCTCACATAGCAACTAGGGAACACGACTACATAAATGCCAAACACTGCTAAAAAGGGTAAAGAAGATGAAAAACTGTCTGTTCCTCTCCAGATTGAGAAGACGATGGGTGAAACAATGACACACATCTTGAAAGGGGTGTTCAAGAAAGCTTCACATAATACAAATGTGAGGGCCACCCAGAACTACTCCGTGGTGGAGGATTTGTCACAAATGCCTTGCGCGATGTCCCCTTTGGAGGTCCTCTAGAGCTTCCCTTCGCAGAGAAAGGATCTATTAGCTGCCTTAGGATTCGCTGAGACCTATAATCTGAGAACGATCATGCTTGATACGACCGACTTGAAACCTCGTATCCCATACCACGTTGTGTTTCATATAGTAGTGGCTCACCCCACAAAATATTTTACCCGAAATATTTTCCGCACGGTGGTTGATGAGGGTGCCTCAACTTGCGTGATGTCGTTGGTGTGTTGGAAGGCCATTGGCCAACCTGTTTTGTCTCCTTGACCTACTCTACTTACTGCTTTTGATGGTCATTCTTTCAGACCACATGGAATCACCCATTCTTTCCCCATGCAGTTAGGAGGGAAGACCGTGTCCGTCAAAGTTGAAGTGGTCGATGTGCCTCTCGACTACAACCTGTTATTAGGAAGGAGTTGTACATATGCAATGCATGCAGTGGTTGACACAGTTTTTTGGGTCTTTTTGTTTCCACATGCGGGTCGAATCGTAACCATTGATCAATTGTCTTCCTCCAGGCCTGACCCTTCATTGGGGGAATCCACAGTCCTGATGATTGATAAACCTCAGCCCAACGTCGTCAACGTGGGGGTTAGTTTATGCCCACCTTTTATGGGTAATTTTGATTACCTGCCTCCTTCCAGCGATGTCAAGATCATATCAGTTGTTCCCGACGAGCCTAGGGATGAAATCTTTCAAGTTTCGTCGTTCCGTACAACTTACTTTAATGATACATGGACTCTTCCTTCCCCATCGGCCATGATGGAAGGGAGAAGGCTTCCTGGCATGTCCATGCTCTTGTCCGTGACAGAATTTGCATACAGTATTGTCCAGCAAGCTTCAACCGACCCCGATCTGACTCCCGCACAGAAGTTAGATCCAATTCTCGAGCCTATCTGGGCTCAAGGTTCACTCACCACTACTGATTATTTAGACTCTTTCTTTCCCTCTGATGAGACAATTATAGAGGCATTGACTGGTCCGAACAAACCCTGGGATGATCTCCATCATAAATCTTATTTCCTCCCAGATTTAAGAAGAATAGAGGCAGGAGAATTCATGTTGACTATGACTGGAGATAGGCCTTGTCCTATTAATCCTATGGCTACACATGCAGTTTATGCCGAGGGTAATATGGAAACCATCACTGAAACGATACCTATTGACATCTCTAGAACCCCTGGTGTCATGGAGAATGTCTTTGTCGGAGTGGACTGATCCCCCGAGGAGATTCAAATCTACACATATTTATTTAGATAATTTCGCGACATTTTTGCTTGGTCTTACGAGGAAATTACATGCATCGATCCAAGAATCGTCGAACATGAACTAACGACTTATCTCGACGCCAAGCCAGTCTGATAGAAGCTTCATCGAGTTAATCCTTAGAAAGCAACATCTATTAAGTCTGAAGTAGAGAAACTTCTCAAAGCCGGTTTCATCTACCCCATTTAGTTGACTCAATGGGTGTCAAATATCGTTCCGGTCAACAAAAAGTAGGGAACGATTTGTGTGTGTATGGACTTTCATGATTTGAACAAGGCATGTCCAAAGGATAATTTCCCCACCCCATTCATTGATCAGATTATCTATGAATGCACAGGCTCTAAGGTCTTTTCTTTCATGGATGGTTTTTTGGGATACAACCAGATACAAATTAAGCCCGAAGACCAACATAAAACAACTTTTATCTGTCCATGGGGAACATTTGCTTATCATAGGATGCCTTTTGGCCTAAAGAATGTTGGAGCCACTTTTCAGTGGGACATGTCTTTTGCTTTCCATGAAATTATACATATATTCGAGGCTTATCTTGATGATTTACCATCACGATATCGTAAGAGAGTTGACCATCCCACGCACCTCTGACTAATCTTTGAGCGATGTTTCTACTATCGGATTCGCTTGAATCCAAACAAATGTAGTTTCTGCGTGATGTCATCTCGTCTTCAAGGTTTCATAGTTTCAACAACAGGGATCATGGTTGATCCTTTGAAGGTTGAGATGATAGTACAGTTTCCTCCCCCGTGCACAGTCCCTCAGCTTCAAAGCTTACAGGGTAAAGCGAACTTTCTTCTGCATTTTATCGCAAACTATGCTGAAATCACTAAAAGGTTCATGTGTTTACTGAAGAAGGGAGTCCCTTTCCATTGGGATGAAGCCTCTCAACGCTCTTTCGAAGCATTGAAACATGCCCTTACGTCTACCCCTCTGCTCCGGCCTCCCAATTATAATAAATATTTATTATTGTATTTGTTCGTTGCAGAGTCGACCATCGGTATGGTCTTGGCTCAAGAGGATGAACTGCTTCAAGAGCATGTGATTTATTACCTGATTTGAGGCCTGGTTGGACCATAACTCAACTACTCTCATGTTGATAAGCTTGTGTTGGCAGTAGTGCATGCTGTCCAACATTTCCATCATTATATTCTGCTTCGAAAGACCATCGTCGTTCCTATTGTGAATCCATTTCAGTATGTGTTGACACGACGCATCATGAAAAAAAATATTAGTAGATGAATCATTATCCTCCAGGAATTTGACTTGGATTTTGTTTTCGTGAAATCCAAAAAGTCACTGGTCTTTGTGGAACTTATCTCAGAACTTCCAGTCCAATCAGGTGATGTTACGCCCGAGGAATCACCGATTAAAGGATATATTTTTCTGATTTCATCTTTGGACCTGTGGTATGGATATATACTAGTCTATATCTAGACTTTGAAGTGCCCCACTTCTGATTCTCATGATGAACGTTGATGTATACACCATCAGAAAAAAAACTATCTCATACTCGATGACACTTTGTATCATCGAGGTGTAGATTGCATCCTCCACCGGTGTCTCACTCATGAAGAAGTGAAAATCGTTTTTAATGACTGCCACACTGGAGCATGTGGCAGTCATTTGTATGGGTTGGCAACAGCCCAAAAGATTCTACGAGTCAGTTAATTTTGACCGACGTTAATCAAGGATTGTGTTGCATCAGTCAAGAAGTGCCACCCATGTCAGATCTTCTCTCGGAAGATGAGGGCACACCCCTCTCCCATGTTTCTCGTCATTACAGTTGGTCCCTTCACCAAGTGGGGGATTGATTATACTATATGCCACCCGACTTCAACCAGGGTCCATTGTTATATCATCATATCAGTAGAATACTTCACAAAGTGGGTCAAAGCTATGCCAACGTTCAATAATGATGGTGAGACAACAACTCTCTTTATTTTCAATCAGATAATAGTAAGGTTCGACATCTCGAAGGAGATTGTCACTGACCATGGCAGTCACTTTCAGAACAAAATGATGTCTGAGTTAACATCAAATCTTGGGTTGAGGCAAGAGAATTCATCACCCTAATACCCACAAGAGAATGGTCAGGTGGAGGCTGTGAATAAGTCCCTCAAGAATATTCTACAACGAACGATCAATTCTGCCAAGTCAAATTGGAATTTGATGTTGTACTCGACATTATTGGCCTACCAAATGTCTGTAAAGACTACCACCGGTTTCTCACCTTTTCAACTCATTTACGGGATGGAAGCAATATTTCCTATAGAGTGTCAGATCCCATCTCTAAAGCTGGCAGTACAGTTATTTCCAGACACTTCACCGCTTGAGGAACACTTATTATATCTCGAGTAGATCGATGAGCAACACCGTGATGTAGCCTTGGCCAACGAGGCTCACAAGCAACGAGTCAAGTGTCAATATGATCGGTTCGTCCATCCTCAGTTTTTCTCCGAAGACGATCTTGTCCTAGTCTATGACCAAGATAAGGATCCCCTGGGGGAAACCAAGTTCAAACCCATGTGGTTCAGACCTTTCATCATGAAGGAGGTATTAAAGAAGGGCACTTATCGTCTGGTTGAATTTGATAGAAATTCTTTGGTGGAGCCTAGGAATGGGCTCTACCTCAAGAACTATTACTCGTAGATGGGTCGCCTTGGGTGACTTCTTGTACATATGTATAGTTCTTATACAGTTAGTTTTTGTCTTTTTATTTTATAGACGTGTTGTTATTTATGTTGTCTTTTTTCACTGTGGCAGATGTCAAGTGAGTCATAGGTGTTCATTGGGTTCGCGGATGACACTAGCTGACACACTCGGAGGCTTTCTTCTGCAGCTTGGGGGATATTCACACCTCAAGTCCAGTGGCTATCTTCTAGAGGCATCTGTTTAGGTGACGCCACAAACAACGTCGTCGAATACAGTGCAGTAATAGAGTTTCTTTGTGACACTTTGTCGCATGGTATCTCTCACGTCCAGGTCTACTTAGATGTTCAGCTAGTTGTGTCCAAGTTAAATGGGGTTTACCATGCTTATGATCCTACTCTACACCGATAATTCCTTAGGGTATGTCTCTTAGAACGATACTTTGATTACATTATGTATATCCATGTTCCTAGGAGATTGAGTCAAATGACAGATACTCTAGCTAATCAAGTATTAGATTGGCATATTGCACACACATAAAAATAAGCACACACATACACATGTACATACATTTGTAAAAATGTGATCCATAAGACATAAAATATGTAAATACACACATATATATCAAAAAGTCTCAGAGTACATAGGTGGGCGCGAATGCCTAAAAAATAATATGTCTGGTATACATCGCGAGGCTTATGCCCTCAAAAATATAGAAAAGAGTGCCCTCGGCATGTAAGTGGTCCACCCTCGCTAAGCACGGGGCCTGTTGGCCATGCCATAGTGAACGACGACGTTTTCCAAATGTCGAAACAGTTGGACCCAGGTCTGTGGCACCCCAACTATGTGAGGCTGCATTGATGGTGAGAGATCCTCGATCTCGGCCATGTGAACTGTATGAGTGAGAACGGTGAGGTTCCACTCCACCCATCTCAACACCCTCTCATCCTCTCTGGCTGGAGGTCCCTCTGCTACTGTTGTTGGTCCGACGGCTGCTGGTGGTGCTGGCTCTGGTCGAGGATGCCGCTTGGTCCTCGCAAAGTTTGTTGGATGCACTAGCCCCACATCTGTACATAACAGATATATAGTTGTCAGATACTCTCGTGCATATAAAAATGATATATATAAAAAGAAACTAAAAAATTAAATAAAATTTAAAAAGAAAACGTACCTATCTCTCCTTGCTCTCCTCCAGGAGGTATGGGCATGTTTGGATCTCTGGAGAAGTTGATTCTGGCATAGGGGTAGTCCTCTATGGACGTAATCTGTCATGCCCACCAGTCAAAAAATGTATTTTCAAAGGCCTCTATGGTCCTTCCTTCCCCCTGTCGCAACAACAATGCCGCCCACCTACACACTGCCGAGAAGGAGGCCACATGCCCCCATACTGTCTCTCATGGACTCATGTTGGGTACCCTCTCAAAGAAGAACGAGCACAAAACAGTACCAAACATGAAGTTTTTGTTACTCCACCCACGACACTCTGTAAGCTATATCTTCATGCAGTCAAGCATGGTCGTGCTCCAGTCGAACACTCATGCTTTCAAGCACTGCACTACACAATACATGAGCGCCCGAGAGGCCTGATGTAAGGCCCCAGATCCAGTGATCCATCCAATGAGAAAAACTATCACTTTCAGTGGTAGGTTGGTGATATTGTGGATTGGCACCTGAGAACCTACTTTCTCAGTGCTGGTCTCACAATGTAGTCCGATCATCTTGACGATGTTATGTGGCCCTAGGGGAAAATAATGCAAGTTGAATGGTTCCCATCATCTCAAGAGGTCAGTCATAAATTATATGTCTTCAGTCATTGGAGTCAATAACTGCCCCTCGAGCATAAACGCCTCAGCATCAGGATGCCAATAATCCACCAAGGTATTCAGTGTCCTGGGTTGTTCCCTCATGAGTGGACACCGGAAGAACTTCCATAACCCGCATTGTTTCAATGTGGTGACAGTAGCAGGGTCCTCTTTGACCAAGATATCAATATCTTCATGCTCCCTCTCTCTCCAATGGACATACATCCTGTCAAATGAAAAGTTCATGGAGGGAGTTAGGTCTTGTTTCTTCATTTTTTCTATGTTAATGAGGGTGTACGTGGGTTGTCTTGGACACAGTCGTGTATGCATGAGGGTAGATTGTTTTCTCCACACGGGCATACGCGGGTTGTCCTTGGACAACCCGTGTACACATAGGGCCGCCCCTTTTTAGGAGTGTACCCCCCAAAAAAAACTAAAAGAAAAGCATAAGGGAAGTATTGAAATGAAAGAGGGGTTGATTTGTACTTACTTTGTCCGAGCAGAAGTTCGTTTTGTCCTCTAAAACTCCCGAAATCAACTCTTTTAGCAAAGGGGTATTGTTAGATTTTTGGTTAATTCTCAATTTGCAATGGTGAAAATTAGCTATCATCTTCTATTTATAGACTTTTTTGTCCTTTTTGCCACTTTTTCGAACCCTTTTGTCGTTTTTTCTGGCTTGAAAATCATTTAACATGGTTCTTGAGTTTATCATTAGATGTTATGATACACTTCACTTTTTTGGCTTGGAAATTTTTTTGGGAGATAGGTCACTTTTAAAGGTCCTTTGGTAAAAGTCGTTTTCCCAAATTTTTTCATTTAAGTTAGGATTCCACCTCCACTTTTTGCATCTCATTGTCTTTTTTGCTTTGCCATAAGATTGATCCCACCAAACCGTGGTACGGAACCATCATTGCTACTTTAGAAGTGTCGTGGTGAGGTGGTAGAGCCTACCTCTAGATGGATTCCCTAGGTATATCCTGGTTGCATTTTGGTGTTCATGCCGTCGTTAATGACTTTAGGCTCAGGATTCCTTTTAGTCCTACCATGATTACGAGATTGAGCCTCATACACCTTATGTGTCATCGCCCTTGGTATCACCCTTGGGACTCCCAAAAAAGACTCTTCTTTAAGCCCTTTTCAGACTCTCTAAACATGAAAAGATTGTCGAGCGATCTTGTTGTTCTTCACGCTCGCCAAACTAAAAATTGAAGGCACGTCTGTCCGACGGTAGTTTACCCATTTTTTGGTCTGGATGGTCAATTGTACGAACAAAGGTATACTCTAAGAACTTTATTTCACTAGAAGAGTATTCTCAGGTATAAGTTTAAACCTTTTTCGGGCCCGAGGCACTAAATTTACAAAAAAGGAACCCCCACGGAGTCCATAGTTAAGCTCTTTTCAGACTCCTTAAAATTGAAAAGATCGTCGCGTGACCTTGTTCTTTCACACTCGTTAATTCATCCAGAAGAAAATACGATACAGAGTCTATAGTTAAGCTCTTTTCAGACTCCTTAAAATTGAAAAGATCGTCGAGTGACCTTGTTCTTTCACACTCGTTAAATTGGTCCAGAAAAACATCTACTGGGAAGAGTTTACCCCTTTTTCCAGCCTGTAGATTAAGGATGAAAAAGGTACACCTCGGGAAATTCATCTCGTCGGGAGAGTTCTCCTAAGTAGATTTTATACTTTTTCGGGCTAAGAAGACTAAATCTAGAAAAAGGTTGTGAGTCCATAGTTAAACTCTTTTCAGACTCCTTAAAATTGAAAAGATTGTCGAGTGATCTTGTTTGTGTCACACTCCTTAAAATTGTTCTGAATAGACGTCTCTTCGGTGCTAGTTTACCCCTTTTTTCGAACCGACTAGACTATTTTCGAAAAATGTATCCTAGTGGAGTCTTCTTTTATGTTTTCTTAGACTCTCTAAACGTGAAAAAACCACCGATCTTACCTTCTCTGGGCTCATGAAAAATACATTGAAGATGGTTTCATTGTGTCCCGCTAATTGAATTTGCATCTCTACGTCTTTGGCCTAATGTCGGCTCCATGTTGCTCTCAAATGAACCTTTGAAGTATGCCTTATACGCAAGCCTTGTAGCACTTTGCCTCTGCGACCTGACACCTTGACCCATGGAGGAATTTTCTAGAGTGTCATTTTCCTACACATGTCTCCTTGATATGAGCATTAGTGTGTTCCTTGCACTTGGAACTAGTATGCTTGCGACACTCATTCCTCCTTTGTAACGTAGCATTCTTTTATTCTTTTTCAATCTCTTCAAAAATACATAAAAAGACAAAACAATCAAATATACCCCAAAAAGAGGACGGGAAATATATTTTCTTTTTCTGGCAGCACAATGAGTCGGCCTTGGACAAAGCACATTCTTCCATTTTTTTGTCAAGATTTGGGATCTAATATGACCTTAGGAAGTTGTTCTCGTTACATAGAGTTGTGTCCTCCACTGTTTGGTTATCCTTCCAAACATATGGAGAGTTTGTGTTGCCTTTTGCATCATAGACTTATGTCAACATCATGCTGCCTGAGTCTGATCATCTGTCGTGCTATTGTCCAAGGGAATTTTTACCCAACCTAAGTCGGCCTTTCTGCAGTTTGTCTCTTGACCTCATGACCGACCATCCCAAAAGACCAATAAAGTCCTTGTTTGAAATCGATGAAGTTATCTTCCTGATCATCGAGATCCTCTTGTTTGTTCCCGACGAGTTGTCGAAGACCTATGGGTAGTGATCTAGTACACTCACATTACACTCCTACCCAAGTTTTGAAGATCTTGAAGTACTTGCTCGAGCTCTGAAGGCCTCATCTCCATCCATCATGCGTCATTCACTTCTTGAAGATGGATATTATACATGTATATATTTGATTTGGAGATGTAGATCCGTTGTGTATCTCTCACGAATACACTTTAAATAGTTATATGACATGTATCTGGAGTGTATTTGATTGGAAACCATGATTTATTTCATCCCGAGCATGGGTATGCCGGCCTCAGAGAGATAATTGTTATTTTTGCAGATGGCACCTCCCGAACTCCTGTCCCAGGCTCACTCGCTTAGTACGTTGGTGAAGATATGTAATGTATTTCGGCCATAAGATGCTCTTATAACCTCACACATTAGGGGGCATCTGCTATAACCCTAAATTGCACCATACATGCATACCTGGCATCAGACCCTCTTACTTTCTATTTTTGCCAAGCCATCACTGAGCAGCTCTTCTTAAAAACACTATTTTTGAAGATGTTCGCACCCTACACCATTACTATCTGCATACAGACACTTGCTGCACCACTACAGCTCATGTACGAATGCTAGATGCACCATTAAAACCCGCTTATACCCACAAATATTGCAAAAATTAAAAAGTTGCAAGGAATTCGTTGAGATTACAGGCTATTACGTAGTTTCCCAACTGATCCACCGCCTATAGCCCGTCACCCAACCGAATAACCATCATTTTTTCATATAAAATGATGTTTTGGGGTCTCATTCCTAGGCCAAGTATAAGAACAGTGAAATTCTGCCCGTTTCACATCCCCTCGCCCCAAATAATTGCAACCACCTTGTGAGATTTGCATAAGAATTTCCCATTCTAGCCCTTTTTCCTTTATCATAAACCTATGCGATTTCCATAGAAGAAGTGTGAGAGGAGAAAGATGCGTGAAAGCGCAGTTGGAGCTTGGTGAAGAGGAGCTCGGACCAGGTTCGTGGAGCAGTCGCCGACCCGGTTGTAAGTAAACATTGTGATATCAATAAAAGAAATACTTTTTCTGTCCCGAAATATGATGTGTCAAATATTTGTATTCAATTTATGTCTTATATTAACATCTAACACATGATTTATATATGAGATGAATTTTTGTAGTTTCCTGTTTATCTGTTTGTGAATGCAGTCCAGCCTTGAGAGGAGGCTTGTAGTCAACGAAGCTATAGAACGCGAAAGGATCAACACCAGACGCGGAGTAAAAGGTAAAGTTACCTCATCTTTTCACTTTGTCTTTCATGTATTAATCTGGGGTATATTCAGGGTATTTATAAAAGTAGGAGACTTTTAGACAGTTAGATCTGCCTACATGTTGAACCCTAGTGTAGTCCATAGGGGGGTTTTCCCGCTAGAGCACGTAGGCATAGATAAGCATGGACATACGTGAGATTCAGAGAGATATGGTCGCATACATTAAATCCGTGAGTTGCATATCAGTTAGGGAATGGATATCCATAGGCCATAGTGAAACAAAGTGTGGACATCCACATGTAGTAGAAGAAGAAAGCATGGATTTGTAAAAAGGGGAAAGAGAATATGTTTATTCTAGGTTGCAAAATCTGAGGAGACACTGCAAGTATGTTTGTCAAAGATCAGATACAATAGGGTTACTACAAAGTTAAAGGTATGTTCATGATTATGTCTCGAGATTGCATCTTAGTGGTGTTGTGAAGCATGCTTAAGACATGACTTTGTGAGGTTTGGTATATTCCCTATTGGATGTATGATATCTGTTGTAGACTATGATTTGAGGCAAATATGTTGAGTCACATTACTGGTTATATTGGTATATCTTGTGGTGCATTGCTAGAGGAATTTCTGGGTGTTGTTGGTATATGATCTATCAGATTAGATCTGGTATGTTTGATGCGCATCTTGGTGATGGTTTGAGTTGATATGAGTAGTTTTTATTAATGCACATCTTGGTGATATTGTGCATATGGTTGTGAGTTGTCTTGGTGATTAGATCTATCTTGGTTGATGAGATTGATGTGACAGATTGATTGAGATAGATTGATGTGATAGGTTTTTGTGACAGGTTGGTGAGATAGGTTGTTGTGACAGGTTGATGTGACAGGTTGGTAGTGATAGGTTGACAGTGGAAGTGGTTGATTCAGTGGTAGTGACATGTTTTCTACATTTATATTTCAGGGTGGTCAGACGAGGCAAGGATAGGTGGTTGTAGCCACCTTCTGGTTGTATCTGGAGAACATAGGGGGTTGTAGCCTCCTTCTGGTTGGAGCAAAAAAAGCAAGGAGTTGTAGCTTCCTTTAGGTTGGAGCCTGAGAAACTAGGGGGTTGTAGCCTCCTTTTGGTTGGAGCCAAATAATTTGGGAGGTGGAGTTTCCTTCAGGTTGAAGTCTGAGAAACTAGGGGGTTGGAGCCTCCTTCCATTTGTAGCTGGAAAGTAAGGAAGTTGGTGCTTCCTATGAAAGTACTTCTTAAGACATAAGAAAATCATTTTTGTTTTTTCTCCCGCAATGGGTTTCCACGTAAATATTGGTGTATTGTGTATTTGTGGATGTTTTCTCTATCATTGTTTATTATGAAATGCTGGATGATATTGTTCATGATGCAATAATGTATTGAATGCATAAATGATAAACCATTGAATACTATTGATAAAGTTAAATAATACATATTGTGATTAAAAGTGGTATTGAGTGATCATACTGATTCACCCCCCCCCCCCTCG
>ML783015.1:943182-953705 GCA_009831015.1 Picea engelmannii
CTTACATCCACATTTGAAATTGATTGCAGCTATATTAAAATGCAGTCCAAGTACCTGAATAAAAGAGTTTTACATTGCAAATTTGGTCCTAAGTAAAAGGTATAGCCAAGTTTTCTAGAAGCAAAGATATGTCCTTAACCCAAGGGATATTATGACTAAAATACAACTCAAATTAAATATTGGAAGTCTGAATTTTGTTCCAATCGCTTCATAGGATGAACTTTTATAATTTATGAATACCTTTTAAATATGCTTTCTATAATCTTCTTTCTATACAAAATGTGGAGTTTTTCTTCCTCATCTTTCTCATTCCATTTTATCGTTTCATGCATCTAAGGATAGGGTTTTGACAAATGAGGTTGTCAGGTTTTGTGAAGAACATATTGGCAAGGACCTAGAAGAGATCAAAGGCTACCATAATCACAAAATACATTCCACTATTTTTTATAGTTAGAGATTTGATGAGGTAATCTCAAACCCCATTCTTTGCATAGTTTTTTTTCTTTATGTTGTTGGTTTATGGATATATCATATACTGATCTCTTCTTATACCCTTTTCCATTTAAGGGTGGAACAATTGAGATTTCTAAGCAAAGTAGAAAATACAGGCATATTATCTCCTACAGAAAAGTTATGTTTCTGTCTTTCTAAAATTGAAAGCCAAGGTCTTCTTTCAAAAGAAGAGGAGCTAGGTATACTTTCAATAGTCACTGATCCTAACACACCTAGACAACTTCTAAATATAGCAATAGCTCTTCTGATTGTAGGGCCATTATGTGCCTATTTTGTTCCTGATGACTCAAGTTGGGAAGTAGCATTGCAATTTGTAGTAATTTTGTTGTTTCTTTTCGGTGGGCCTACAATATTTTCCAGATCAAATTTGATGTCAGAGTTGTAGAACTCAAGCTAAGAATCAAATTAAGTATTTATTCATATTCATCGTTCTTTTTTTTTGGGTTTACTACGTTTAATATTCTGAGGTAAGAGATGGATGGAGTGAATGCAGACCACTGAATTTCAGGGAATTCAATAAAGATGAATGACAGGCATTATGGAAGTTGGACCTGCAAATGAACATTTTGGGTTGAGAAACTGTCGAGTTCACGTCGGTTAGGCCAGTATGTGTTTGAGGAAATTATCAGGGACTCTTCGAATTCTTCTCTGTGCGATACCAACATTTTTGCAGATTCCATGAAAAAAAAGCATTGGATTTTAGGAAGTAGAATGGAAATAGAAGCACCATGGTTTCTCTCAGGTGGTTTTGGATACCTTCAATGCACTGACTTATTTAGAAGTCTGATTTTTGTTCCAATCACTTTACAAGATGAAATTTTAATTTACGAGTACCTTTTAAATATGCTTTATGTAATCTTCTTTCTATACAAAATGAGGAGTTTTTCTTCCTCATCTTTCACATTCCATTTTATCATTCATGCATCTAAGGATAGGGTTTTGAGAGGTGAGTTTGTTGGGTTTGAGAAGAGCATATTGGTGAGGACTTGGATGATATCAAAGGCTACCATAATCACATAATACATCCCACTACTTTTTACAGTTAGAGAGTTGACAAGGTAATCTCAAACCCCATTCTTTGCATAGTTTTTTTTTTCTTTTTGTTGTTTGTTTATGGATATATCATATGTTGATCTATCATTCAAGGGTGGAACAACTGACATTGCTAACCAAAGTAGAAAGGGTAGGCCTATTATCTGTTGCTGAAAAGTTAGGTTTCTCTCTTTCTAAAATTGAAAGCTTGGATCTTCTTTCAAAAGCAGGGGAGCTAGGTATACTTTCAAAATATTTGTCACACTACCAACCTTCCTAATCTCTTAACTCAAAAAAACTATGGTGATGTTGGAAATCTTCTCTTAATGCTTTTCGAGGACATAAACAAAATTCTAAAGAATTGCAAGTAATCACTTGTGTAACGTCCCCGGGTGGGCAAACGCTACTGCAAAGAACACACTTATATATATATATATATATATATATATATATATATCAGATGCATATGAAATAAAAAATAATGAAGTTAAATGGCTTAACAGAGTAAACATATAATTACTACCATCATACAGAATTAATGAAATCAACAGTAAACATCATCACAATGGAATGCATGATAAGATAGTAAGTATCACAGACTAACATCACATATAAATTAAGAACAATATTAATACTTGTCTTTGAAACTGGAGTAATTCCACCAACCACGTGCAGACCTTCCTAGAACCTCTCAGCCTTAAACCTCACTTATCATCATGCTCAATAGTGGGTCACCCCTGAGCTAGGACTAAGCTTTACCCAAGGTAAGGGAATCCTAGACTAGGCTGAGGTTATAGGAAAACTGCACAGAGCAACCAAAAGGATTCTCTTGAGGAGCCTTCTTACACCCACTACTCACAGGCTCTCATTCCCCACATGTATGTTCTGCCCGGGAGTATACACCTTCACAAGCAGAGTCCATTGGTGCTTCGCCTCCTCTCTGGGCCTCGGAAATAAGTCGGATCAAGAATTATCAGAGCTCCGAAGCTAGTGCTGGACTCTCTCTAGGAGAAAATCACTTCCTAGCAGACTCTCTCTCACCCGAAGGGAGTTGCTCACAGGCATGACAACGTGCTTATTCTACCATGGGCCTGACAACCCACTTCTTCAACACACTCTTCGGCTCAATTCCAACCAGGTGAGGGAAACCGCAACAACATCAACACTTAGTTGACACCAGGATGACGACCACAACAAAAAATGGGCATAGTCTCATAAATAGCAACGACCAGATGCTAAAACACAACCCGCTCAGGTGATTATCCAAGTGTCAAGTTCTACAAAAGACACAAATTGGCTCACAGTTTTCCGGTTACAGGATGCGTGACAGGAAATTATGCAGAGGTTGTGGATGGAGGCCAAATGCAGAGACCATATGGAATTTACGGGAATACACCGAAAAATCACAGAGGTCTCATGGTTTTAGTTCTCAGAGATGTGTGTGATATGCAGAGCTCAGATGAAAAGGATGGAAGAATGAGGAGAAACCCCCCCCCCATGACTGACTTTTGCATCTTTTAACTGCATGTGCCTGGGCCGACACATGTCGCCCATGAAGCTGCATGCGCTCCATCAGCATGCGTTCCTCTCTAGGAACTTTGGACAACACTCAAAATTGTCCACCTTAGTTTTTTTTTGGAAATAGCAATAATAAATTATTATCCCTTTTTAGAGGTAAGCCCCCCAACTTAGCCCCTAGGCCCATCACTTAGCCTTTCTTTCCACTTTTCATCCCCATTCCCTTACCCACTCTGTGGAAGCTTATTCCCCCATCACTCTTTCCTCATGGTTAGTCTGCACGCAGCAGTGTTTAGAATTTTATTAATGTTCTGTATAATACATATACAAAAGAAGGCTTTTGGCCTTAATACTTAGGCTCTTTGGCCCAATAAACACATAAGCCTACCAGCTTATCAATACTTGGCTTACCCACCTACAAAACATGATTTACAATTCATAAACATGATTACAACAGGGCTCGTCCTTGGGGATATTACAATCCCCTCCCCTTATTTTTGCACTGTCCTCAGTGAAACTTTCACACAGTATCAACAAGATTTCCAAAATCTTCAAAAAGATGCGGGTATTTTGCTCGCATAGCATCCTCATGCTCCCATGTCGTGTCCTTAGGACCATACCAGGTCCACTGGACCTTTACAAGCCCTATAACTCGATTCCGGAGTTGTTTTCTTCTGTCCAATATGCGCACATGATGCACTTGCAAGACACCTTCTTGCTCCACCTGAATCACATTCCAATCGATAACATGATTAGCATCATGTATATATTTCTTAAGCAATGAAACATGAAACACATTATGTACAGTCATGGATGCAGGTAATGCAAGCATATATGCAACTGGCCCAATCCTTTTTAGGATTTCAAATGGCCCACAAAATCTAGCTGCCAACTTGGCACATTTTCCCAGCTTTAGGGAACTTTTGTTAGATTTTACTTTCAGGAAAACATGGTCACTCTCTTTAAACTCTCTGTGGGTTCTATTTTTATCGACATAACTCTTCTGCTTGTCTTGGGCAACTTTCAAATTCTGCTTAATTTTTAGCATATGTTCTTCCATTTCCTTGAGAAACTCTGGCCCAACTACTGCTATGTTAGGTGGATTATCCCAGCTTACTAGAGTATTTCACTTTCTACCATAAAACGCTTCAAATGGGCTCATCTTCAACGATGCTTGATACCCATTGTTGTAGGCGAATTCTACCAAGTGCAGGTAGTCTTCCCATTTCGATGGTTTGTCCATCACATACATCCTTAGCGTGTCTTCTATTACTCTATTCACCCTCTCTGTCTGTCCAGTAGACTAAGGATGATAAGCTGTATTGAAATTTAGATTCATTTTGAATCCCTTGAATAACCCTTTCTAGAAATTTGAGGTAAATTTTGGGTCTCGGTCGGGCACAATCATATTGGGAATTCCGTGCAATCATGCCACTTCCTTCATAAAAATATCATCAAAAACTATTTCCTTATGAGTGGTGTTTAACGGAATGAAATGGGCATATTTTGTAAGCTTGTCCACCACCACCATAATGGAATCATGTTGCTTGCCTGTTTTGGGCAATCTGGTGATGAAATCCATCGTTACTACTTCCCACTTCCACTCAAGAATGGGTAAAGGTTGCAGCAACCCTGCTGGGTGCCTGTGCTCATCTTTAACCTTTTGGTATTCCATACATATGGCAATGTATTCTGCAAAGTATTTCTTCATACCTAGCCAGAAATAATGGCTCTTGATTGCTGCCATAGTTTTTTGATATCCAAGGTGCCCTGCATAAGGGACATTATGCATTTCATGCAAAATCATACGTTTCAAGTCCTAGACATTAGGTACATAAATTCTGTTCTAGTATAGAATTATTCCATCAGTTCCCAATTTATAATTTTCCACTTTCTGTGGAATCTCACCTTGATGTAGCTTTGCTACTAGCTCCCTGTACTGCAAATCTGTATTTGCAGCCTCCAAAATTCTTCCCTTTATATTAGTTTGGTACATGCTAATGGTTGTAGCATGTAAGTTGTGCACCTTCTTGCTGAGTGCATCAACCACCTTGTTTTCCTTCCCTTTGATATGCTTGATATCAAAGTCATATTCACACAGAAACTCCAGGCACCTACTCTGCCTAGCATTTAGGGTGGGCTGGTCAAACAAGTATTTCAAACCGTTGTGGTCTGTTCTCAATTCAAATATCCTCCCCATGAGGTAATGTCTCCATTTCCTCAGAGCGTGAACGATTTCTGTCAAATCCAAATCGTGAGTGGCATAATTCTTTTCATGCTCTTTCAACTTCCCGAACTCGTAAAAGATTACGAATCCATTATGACTGAGGACTCCTCCCAATCCTTCTTTGCATGCATCGGTGCACACCACGAAATCCAGATTTGGGTCTGCAATATTCAGGATTGGAGCACTGGTTAACAACTGCTTCAATCGTTGGAAGCTTTTCTCGCACTCTTCAGTCCACTTAAGCTTATTTCCCTTCCTTTGCAAGGAAGTGATAGGGTAGGCTATTTTTGAGAACCCTGCGATAAACCTTCAGTAATGACCCGCTAGTACCATAAAGGATATAACTTCCACCACATTCCTTGGTGCTGACCATTCTCTGATGGCCTCAATCTTCTCAAGATTTACAACTATCCCATCCTTCAAGATAATATGCCCCAAGTAATGGATCTGTTCCTGATAAAATGAGCATTTTCTCAACTTGGCATACAACTGGTGCTCTCTCAACACTTGCAGCACCATCCTCAGGTGTTGTTCATGCTCTTCCTATGACTTGGAATACACCAGAATGTCATCCAGGAATACTATGACAAAATTGTCTAGATAGTCCCTGAATACACCATTCATCAAGCACATAAAAACAACAGGTGCGTTCGACAACCCAAACGACACAACTGTGAACTCGTAATGACCATACCTTGTTCTAAAGGCAGTCTTTCTGATGTCTTCATCCTTTGTTCTTACCTGGTGATATTCTGATCTGAGATCTATCTTCGAAAATATCTTCACATCCTTCAACTGATCGAAGAGGTCATCAACCCTCGATAGAGGGTACTTGTTCTTGACAGTTACTTTGTTCAATTGTCAGAAATCGATGCACATCCTCAACGTTCTGTCCTTCTTCTTCACGAACAAGACCGGGGCACCCCAAGGTGACACGCTTGGGCGTATGTACCCCTTCTTCATAAGCTCTTCAATCTGCAATTGCAACTCTTTTATCTCTGGCGTACTCATTCTATAAGGAGCTTTCGACATTGGAGCTGCTCCAGGCATCAAATTTATAGAGAAATCGATATCTCTCTTCGGAGGTAGTCCAAGTACCTCCTGAAATACATCTTCAAACTCTTTTAGTACTGCATGGTCTCCAATATTTGAGACCTCATCCTTAGATGCTTCCTTCATATGGGATGCAAACAATTGACAACCTTTCCTGTAGCATTTCTTCAGCTGTAATGCTGAAATTTCTCTGACAACTACAAATCTGGGAATTCCTTGGACTGTTTTCCGATTACCCTCTTCATCCAGGAAAGTAAATTCCTTGTTACGATAGTCTAGGAGGGCATGGTGTTGGTCCAACCAGTCCATCCCAATTAAATAGTCATAAGAGCCTAAAGGCAGAATATTCAATTCATCCTTCATGCTCAATCCTTTCATGTCCACAGGACAGGACTTAACCAACTCAGTGAATTTCCTCTTGGTTCCTGTAGCCAACTGCACTAACCAATACTTTTCATGTTTGATTCATGATAAATTATAACCTTCCACCACTCTAGGATCTATATAACTATGGATAGACCCTGAATCAATTAAAACAATAAGCGGTCGGTTGTTAATCATACCTTCCACTTCAATCATATGCGATTTAAATTCATCTTGCTTGTTGTCTAGGGCTGCGTAGATCCTTGGTATTCTACTAACCATGTCCTCCACTATTTCATCTTTCTGAACATTGTGGACGACTCTCGCTTTATCATTTCTGTGGGGGAAATCTCTGTACCTATGGTTTCATTTACAACCCCAACACTCCATAGGTTTCTGCCTTGGCAATTGACCACCCACTTTAGCCTTTCTGGGCTCTCTAAAAGATGGATGTCCCTGAGGACTGTTTCTAAAAAAGGGAGGCTTGTTTCCCTTTTGCCTCTGTTCCATATTGAACTTCTTCTTGTCTTCCCAAGCCTTCTGGAAGGTAGGATTTTCTCTATGTTGTTCATATAAACATTTCACTTTTCCTATTGTTTCTTCCATAGACTTAGGGTCATCATATTTAATCTTGTCACCAATAGAAGGTGGTAATCCACTTAGATACCTCTGAATCTTGACAGTCTCCTTCTTGATGAACGTAACATACTTCAACATTTCCAAAAATCTTCGCTCGTATTCATCAATGGTCATGCTGTCCAGTTTGAGTTCAAAGAACTCTTTCATCTTTCTGTCATAATATTTTTTAGTCAAATATTTCTTCTCAAAATACCTCTTGAATTCCTTCCAAGTGATATCTTTCTCTCTAATGTGTTGCACTTGCACAAGATGATCCCACCACATGGATGCTTTTCCTTTCAACTGATACATCGCAATTCTTCCTTCGGAATGAGAGGAATAATTCTGTAATTGGAAGTACTTCCTCATGCCTAACAGCTATGTCTCAGCATCTTCTTCCTTCTGGTGTTCTCCATCAAACGTGGGAGGCTTAATCCTATTCATTTCTCCTTTCAGTTCATCCATCCCAGACCTCCTATGCTTCCTGGTAGGTGATGGGCTTGAACTACTGTGTGCTTCCTTACCGGAATGCTTTGGGGAGTGACGACGATGTCTGCTAACACTCATCGATCTTCTATTTATCTTAGGGGTCCTGCGACTCCCTGGTTTGCTTGTGTCACTCTCCTTTTCCCATTTCCTTTCTATTCTTTCCAGACTCTTCAACATCTTTAATTTGAATTCACCCTGTTGATCCTTGACTCTCATGAGCTTTAGGCTATCAGCTCGGCAAGCTTGGGCATCTTTCTGCAATCTTTTAATGATTTTAATCATATGCCCTTCCTTATCCATTTATTTTCCGTGCCCATTGGAGTTCGATCCTTCGACTCCCATGTTGGCATCCCTTCCTTCTCTTTCATTCTTCTAATTGGAGGCACTTCATGCCTCTTCCATTTCTTTGCACTCGGCGACAATTATGACTGGTTTTGGCACTCACTAAAGTTATGAAAATAAAATGTGCAGACAACCGGAATTTGTTAGGTCATTAATCCTTAACAAATTTCACAACATTCAAAACCAACTTGATTCAAGAAACGTTCAGTTTCCATTAATTTTCTGAGCTTTGCTCGGCTCTATAGTACACTTAGGCCATAGCCCTTTTCTCTGTTTTCCCCAACCCCACACGACCAAGGGTCGTGACCAAGCGCTAGATCTACAAGGTTCTCTAAACAAAACTTCGTGGTTTCGGGTTTTGGTCATGGAGGTTCTCACACTTACTTTCCTCTCCAACTCCCGACTTTCAAACTTCCGACCTTTCTCACCCCCGGGCCCACAACACCGTTGTCACTAACTAAGGTGGTGACACGTGGTGTCCTTAAGAAGGTCCATGTTACCTTGGGTGATACCATCTGGCCCTACTGCGTCTACTTTTTCCTTCAGGACCCACTGGCACAGGGCACACATCCCCTGTGTCCTCGTTGATCCTAATGACGCCAGCCTGACCCAATACTTTGGCTCATCGGGATTTCATGATTTTGAGCCTCGGTAGTTTGTGCATCAACACCACCCATTCTCCCGACAGACGAACTTTTGAAATGTTGACATTTTGGAGCTCCTAATCTAACGGTCATGACTTCCCCATGATCTGACGACTCAGATCTCGTCGAGATTTTGCGTATCGCGATTTCCACACTCCTGTGCAACTCCAAAGGGTTCTAAACCTTGTGCACATTCCCTAGATCCAACGATCAAGTTTTCTTCCTCCGATCTACGGTGTCGATATTTTCGGGACTTCGGAGTTTCGGGCATCGGGAGGTTGTGCCTCAACACATCTCACTTTTCCTGATAGTCGAATCCCCAAAAGGTTTCCAGGATAACTCTCCTGCACCTTCTCCAGATCTGACAGTCGTGAGGGATCTCCTTTCCTTCCGATCAGATCCAACAGATCCAACACTTCGTGCATTGATATATCTCTCTCTCTATGGCCAAATACCACGCCGACTGCCGTTTTATTCTACCGCTACTCCTATTGAGCTTCTTAACACAACCAAGTAACTCCTTGGCACTCAGGAATGCTCTAAGGCTCGAAATTGGTTTCTCCAACACAATTTCACTTGAAACCTTGGGTACAAAGACCACTTATCCGACCCATCTAGCCTCAGTGTGGAAACTATGGCTCTGATACCATACTGTAACGTCCCCGACCTTCAACCCAACGGCCAGGCAAACACTACTGCGTGGAACACACTTATACTTATATATATATCTATATCTATATCTATATATATATATATATATATATATATCAGATGCATATGAAATAAAAACTAATGAATTTAAATGGACTAACAGAGTAAACATATAATTATTGCCATCATACAAAATTAATGAAATCAACAGTAAACATCATCACAACGGAATGCATGATAAGATAGTAAGTATCACAGACTAACATCAGATATAAATTAAGAATAACATTAATACTTATCTTTGAAATTGGAGTAACTTCACCAACCATGTGCATACCTTCCATGAACCTCCCAGCCTTAGACCTCACTTCTCATCATGCTCAACAGTGGGTCACCCCAGAGCTAGGACTAAGCTCCACCCAAGGTAAGGGAATCCTAGAATAGGCTGATGTTACAGGGAAACTGCAAAGAGCAACTGGAAGGATTCTCTTGAGGATCCTTCTTACGCCCACTACTCATGGACTCTCATTCCCCACATTCCTATTCTGCCTGGGAGTATACACCTTCACAAGCATAGTCCATCAGTGCTTCGCCTCCTCTCTGGGCCTTGGCAACAGGCTGGATCAGGAATTCTCAGAGCTCTGAAGCTGGTGTTGGACTCTCTCTGGAAGAAAACCACTTCCCAACAGACTCTCTCTCACCTGGAGGGAGTTTCTCACAGGCCTAACAACCTGCTTATTCTACCACGAGCCTGAAAACCCACTTCTTCAGCACACTGTTCGGCTCAATTCCAACCGGGTGAGGGAAACCACAACAACATTAACACTCAGTTGACACTAGGATGATGACCAAAAAAAAAATGGGCATAGTCCCGTAAATGGCAATGACCAGACACTAAAACACAGCTCGCTCAGGCGATTATCCAGGTGTTGGGTTCTACAGAAGACACAAATTGTCTCACGGTTTTCTGGTTACAGGATGCGTGACAGGAAATTATGCAGAGGTCGGGGATGGAGGCCAAACGTAGAAACCAAACATAATTTACAGGAATACACCAGACAATCACAGAGGTC
>ML783015.1:953732-968486 GCA_009831015.1 Picea engelmannii
TGTGCCTGGGCCAACACATGTTGTCCATGACGTTGCATGCGCTCCATTAGCATGCGTTCCTCTCCAGGAACTTAGGACAACACTCAAAATTGTCCACTTTATTTTTTTTTGGAAATAGTAATAATAAATTATTATCCCTTTTTAGAGGTAAGCCCCGTAGCTTAGACCCTAGGCCCAACACTTATTCCATTATTTGAGACCTATTCCATTGGATTTATCTCTTCACCCTTATCACATTCATACCTATCATTTTTCAGCAAAATTTTTGACCCCACCCGCCCCTTTTCGGTTCCCTCGTCATCATGGCCCATACCCGTAGCCAAGACTTGGAAGCTCGCTTCACTACCTTGCAATCTAATTTCACAGAGACCCAACAAGAAGTGAGACAGCTTAGTGCCAATATTTCCACCATCAATCAAAACATGCATTCCTCCATTGCTGCATCAGTCACCGAACTCTGAGTAGATCTCAAACAAGACATGACTACCCAACTTGAATCTGTTGTTTCGGTGATTTGCACCAAGCTGCATATCCATGCATATCCCCCTTTATCTGACCCACCTTTGCATACCGAAGCTAAAACTTCCTCTCATTCCCATAATTTTCAGCTCCATCACTTTCAGTGTGACCTACGCCTTCTGCGGGTGGATGTGACCAAATTTGATGGCTTAGATTCCACTGGTTGGGTAACTCAAATGGAACATTATTTCTCTTTGTATGACATTACAAATGATTTGGCCAAACTCTGGTATTGTGTTCTCCATATAGATCAAGAACATTAGCAATGGTGGCAATGGAAAAAAATTGCCCGTCAAGGGTATGTTTCTTGGACACACTTTGTGGCAGAGCTTTATGAATGCTTTGACACTCGCACTAACCATTTAGGTCCTTTGACAAAGTTGAAAAAATCTGGAAAAGTGGAATAATTTATAACTGCTTTTGAGAGACTGGATTTTCGTATAGAGGGCATGTCTGATGCTTTTTTCCGAGAATGTTTTATCAATGGCCTCAAGGATGATATGTGTGCCCATGTCCTCATGGCTCAGCCTCAGAGTTGGGTGGAGGCTACTAAAAGTGCTAAGGAAGCACAACAGGTTGTCTCTTCTCAAAACTGGAAACCCTCCTTTATTCCTCACACTAAACCAGTAAATCCCACTACTCCTTCTGCTCCACTAAAGATCCAAAAATTGACCAGGGCTGAAATGGTTGAACGCCAACTCAAAGGCCTTTGTTATAATTGTGATGACAAATATTTTTCAGGCCACAAGTGTAAGGAACAAAATATTTTTATGGCCATCTCGGAGGATATTTCGGAAGAGGATGTTGAAACTCCCCTTGTATCTGAGTCACATGAGCCCACTGACATAACCTCTCCCTCAGGCCCTCTCGATGTAGAACCAGTCATTTCCCTAAATGATATCATTGGCTTCTCTGCTCCCCAAACCCTCAAGCTAATTGGTTACATCAAGCATAGAAAGGTCATCATTATTGTTGATAGTGGAAGCACCCATAATTTTATTCATCGTTGCATTTCCCAAGAAACTCATTGCTATATCCATGCAGTCAATAATTTTCAAATCATGATTTCCAATGGCAGTTCCATGAAATGTGGAGGGCGTTGTGAAAATGTGCGTCTCCAAATTGGTGACTACCACCTGAAATCTCATATGTTTTCTATCGACATGGGCGGTTGTGACATTGTGTTGGGTGCAGACAGGCTAAGGACTTTGGGTCCCATTCTCATGGATTTTAAGTAATTAACCATGCAATTCGACCAAGAGGGCCAATAATATAAGTTCCAAGGCATCACTGTCAGTTCACCTGAGATCATTAGTTCCCATCGCATGGAAAAGCTTCTCAAAAAATTTTACTCTGGCGTTATTGCCGAACTCCATTCCATACAAGAAACTGAGACACTCTTTGGGCCAAAAGACCTCCAATCCATCCTCTCTAAACATCAAGTGGTATTTTACACTCCCCAGGGACTCCCTCCTTCCCGTGGTGTTCATGATCATTCCATTCCCCTTGTACCAGGAATCCTTCCTCCCAATATATGTCCCTATCGTCACCCCTTTTCCCCAAAAAATGAAATTGATAAAATGGTTCAAGAACTGCTTAATGCAGGCGTTATCCGCCCTAGTACGAGCCCCTACTCTTTTCCTGTGGTCATGGTCCTGAAGAAAGAAGGTTATTGGTGCATGTGTCCTGACTTCCGTGCCCTCAACAAACTCACCATTAAAGACAAATTTCCCATTCATGTCATTGATGACCTCTTGGATGAATTGAGTGGCGCCTAGTTCTTTACTAAACTTGATCTTTGTTCTGGCTACCACCAGATCCATATGAAAGAGGAAGACATTCCTAAGACTACCTTTCGAACTCATGAGGGCCACTATGAGTTTTTGGTCATGCCCTTTGGCTTGTGTAATGCCCCCTCCACCTTCCAAAGCCTCATGAATCATGTCTTCCATCCTTTTCTCCCTCATTTTGTCTTAGTTTTATTTGATGATATCCTCATCTATAGAAAAACCTGGACAGGCCATCTTGCTCATGTGGATCGAGTTATGCATCTACTCTATCGACACCAACTTTTCATGAAACAATCTAAATGTTATTTTGGTGCCTCAGAAGTCGAGTACTTGGGTCATCTTGTTGGCAAGGACAGTGTCAGGGTGGATCCTAAAAAGATTGAAGCTATGCAAGACTGGCCTCACCCAAAGACTCTCAAAATCTTGCATGGATTTCTGGGCTTAACAGGATATTATAGCAAGTTTGTTATTAATTATGGAAAGATTGCGACACCTCTCACTGCACTCCTTAAAACGAATTCTTTCACTTGGACCCCAACAACTACTCAGGATTTTCAAACCTTGAAGATGGCCATGTGCACCACTCCAGTCCTGACCCTTCCTGATTTGACAAAGACCTTTTTCCTAGAATGTGATGCTTCGGGGAAAGGAATTGGCGATGTCCTTATGCAAGAGGGTTGACCTTTGGCCTTTACCAACAAACAACCGTTTGAACGAAATTTGGGAAAATCAATCTATGAAAAAAAAATGTTGCTTATTTTGCATGTTGTTGATCTGTGGCACCCTTATCTATTGGGGAAATGCTTCCAAATTAAGACAGGTCATCAAAGCCTCAAGTATTTTCTGGAACAACGCATTTCCTACCTAGAGAAACAAAAATGGGTGACTAAGATCTTTGGATATGATTATGATATCATTTACAAGAAAGGCAAAGACAATGTGGTTGCGGATGCACTTTCCCGAAAATATGAAGATGAAGGATCCCTTTTTTCTCTCTCCTTCATTGTACCAGATTGGCTCCAAGTCATTTGCCAGGAATGGCTACACGATCCCAAAAGTTTGCATCTGATACAAAAATTGTAGTCCAATTCTCCATTTTCCCCAGGGTACTCTTGGCTCCATGATGATCTTTGATACAAAGTTCGTTTGTATTTAAGTAAAATGTCAAAACTTAAATCCATGGTACTTTCTGAACTTCATGCTACACCCATAATTGGACACTCTGGGTTTACCAAAACCTATGACAAGGTCAAACGTTCTTTTTTCTGGGATGGTATGAAACAAGACATTCATAATTTTATAGCTAAATGTGATGTGTGTCAACTCAACAAGGGAGAAACAGTCAAATCTCCTGGCACACTACAACTGCTTCCAATTCCACCTACTATTTGGAGGGATATCTCTATGAATTTTATTACAGGCTTACCTAAATCAAGAAATAAATCAGTCATCATGGTGGTAGTTGATATCCTTTCTAAGTATGCTCATTTATGTGCTCTTCAACACCCATTTACAACATCCAATGTGTCTCAACTTTTCATGGATCAGGTCTTCAAGGTTCATGGCATGCCGCATTCTATTGTTTCTGATTGCGACCCAACTTTCACCGGAAATTTTTGGCAAGAACTGTTCAAGGTACAAGGAACCCAATTGCATCTCAGCACAACTTATCATCCCCAGACTGATGGTCAAACTGAAGTTGTCAACAAGTGTTTGGAAACATATTTGAGGTTTTTTGCATTGGAAAAGAAAAATCAGTGGGCTCAATGTTTACCCCTAGCGGAATGGGGGTACAACACTTCATACCATACAACTACCCACATGACTCCTTTTGAAGCGGTATATGGACAAAAGCCACCTTTAGTTCTCTCATATTTACCAGGTGTCTCGAAGGTCTAGGAGATTGACCAAATGCTTACAGTTAGAGAGGCTATTCTCCGTACCCTTAAAGAAAATTTGGTCATGGCCCATAATCGCATGAAGCAACAAGTAGATCAAGGTAGCTATGAATGTCAATTTACAGAAGGGGATCAGGTGTTTCTTCGACTGCAACCTTACAAGCAAAATTACCTCAAGGCCGACCATTGTCAGAAGCTGGCGCCCAAATTTTATGGTCCTTATATCGTTCTCAAGCGTGCGGGATAGGTGGCATATCAATTAGCTTTGCCCAGTCATTCTAAGCTACATCCTATTTTTCATGTTTCATGCTTAAAGAAGGTGATTGGAACTAAGTGCCAAACTCAAACCAACCTTCCCGAGTTGGACGAAGAAGGATCCATTTGGCTACAACCACAAGCATTTTTGGACTAGTGTGAGCATTGCTTGCATCAGTGAACCATCAAGGAAGTGTTAGTCCAGTGGAAAGATACAACTCCAGGAGATGCCACTTGGGAACTAGCTACCATTCTGTAGCAATTCCCACATCTCAAGCCTTGAGGACAAGGGATTTTTTAAGGGGGAGGACATGTTAGGAACCTAAACCCTCACATAGGTAGAACAATATATTTGGATGTAATAAAGGTCAATATTAATAAGGCCTTGCAATAAGGTAGAATAAGTCGAATGCAAGAAAACCTAATAGAAGCTTCCGCTTCTAGAAGGATCTTCCTCTAGATGGTTCTTTTGATAGACATATTTAGTATAAATAGGAGTCGAGGGTATGATAACCCTAGCTTGGATATTATTGTAATAGATCTCTGCTTGACTGGAGGTTGCCCCCTCAAAGAGGCAAGTGAACATTTCTCTCATAATCAAAGTGCTTTTTCTGGTGTTATTCTAATATCATTTCAGTGTTATTGTGGTGTTGTTTTGGTTATATTGTTGTTTATCTACCATTTCTAGCATTTTATTTATGTTCTGCATACTTTTTATATATGGAATATTACAAACATTAGTCTTAAAAATTAAGCATGATCTTTCAATAGGATAAATATTTTCCAATCATCCAGATAAACCTCCAAAAACTTATGTATAAAATCTTTCAATGCAACTACCACTACTCTTGAAAAAATAGCAGGGGAATTTTTCAATCCAAAGAGAATCACTATGTATTTATATGAACCCCATTCTGTGGTAAATGTAGTCTTATGACGATCCTCTGATGCTATTTTTATTTGGTCCCAGGGATGATTTTAGGGGCTAAATTTTGCTCATGGGCTAATTTTCCAGGGTTCTTCCAAAAAAAAGATTCGCTATTCTAAAAATGATTCGCCCAAATTCTATAGGATAAAATTATTTTACCTTAAAAACCAAAATTTTTTTATACAAACTATATAAAATCCTTATAAATTTGAATGTTTTTACAAAACTATCGCCAAACATTTATAGTTGGCATTTGAAGGATTAGTAAAATTCGCCAAGGTTTCTACATTTTAAAATAAATTTCCATCCTTAAAATCACCCCTAATTTGGTTATACCCGAAAACCCATCAGTAAATGAGTATGCTTCTTGTCCTCCTACATTTTCTAATACCTCATATGTAAATGGAGTAGGGAAGGGATAATGTAGACATGTGTGATTCAACTTCCTCAAGTCTACAAAGATTAGTATCCCCCATGCTTCTTCTCCTGGAATACCATAGGACCAATCCACTCAGATTCTTCAACAGGTTCTATTATACTAGCCTCTAACATTTTATCAATTTATACCTTAAATTTATGTTTATATACTGGATTCAACCTATAGGGTCTCTGTATTATTGGTTTGGCATCTGTTCGTTGAGGGTTTTTCATTTCTCCACGTTCTCCTGCTACCCCTTTCATTTCTAACAATGTTGTTGGAAATAGATCACTATACTTGCATAATAATTATGTTATTCTTTCCACTGTCTGTTTGTCCCAATAGTCGCCAATACTTGCAATCTTTGGATTCTCTTCTGTTCCAATATTGACCTTATTTATCTTCAGTGGTGCATCAAATTCTTTAGACTGTAAATGTGGGCCTTCTACTTCTCTTTCACCTTCAACTTCTGTTATCTAAATATCGCGCGGGTTTTCTTTTGCTGGGTCATCTTCTGCGACGTGGTAACAATGTAACAATTGTCTGACTGTTTGTCGATTCTGATTCTGATAAGATGTTATAATTCCAACTTTGGGTTCTTCAAAAATATTTTCTTTTATCAACTTCAGTGTTGTATCCATCGCTAGATTCTCATGTTAAAATGAAAACGTGATTATAAAGTTCTGCTGCAAATCTGTCTAATTTCCAGTTCCTCTGTGTAGTTCCAGTTTTGTATACCAATTTATTGGTATGCCTTCTAATATATGGATGAAGTGATGTGACCATTCGTCTGGTGGTACTAGTCTCCATTGGGTTATATGCATATTTCTATATGTTCTCTAGGTTGTCCTCTTCAATTATATTTCTCCATATTGTTTTCTCCTATTCTATGCCAAATTTGATGCGCAATAATATTTTTCATTGATATCAATCATGGATCTTTTCTTTGTGAGTACCCCACCAACGTGCAGGTGTTTCTTTCAAGAAAATATCTAAAACTAATAGCATTTGACTTTCCAGGACTTCTAACCCAAACTTTTTAAAGAATTCTTCCAAATCATTTTGACCATAAAAACTTGGAGGTTCTCTTACCTCTGTGCCAACCCATCTTAGTGCACGCGTCATTATTGCACATCTTCTGGTAGATATATCATGTAAGCGTTGTTTCCAATTCTCCAGTTCTGTCCCAGAATATGAAGCACAAGAACTGATGCTTCTCCAGCTAAGCATTCCATCTGATGTTGGATTAATGTAATCTTCATCGCGCGTAGTAGTTCTATAGAATTGGTTTATTTATTCCATGATAAAGTTATCTTTCACTAGTTCAACATATTTTCCACCTTCTAAAGGATCAAATGGTGCTATGGCTCTATATTCTCCTTATTCAAAGATCATTTTCTGGGTCTTCAAGTTGATGATAGCTTGATTGTCAAATACCCAATTGAGTCCCAACAATGTTGGATAAGCTGTAGTATTATCCACTATATCAATTACATCAAAATATGCCATAGTGTGCACACCATCTAAATCCACCAGTATGCCTTTCAATCGACCAATTGGTATTACTCTATGTTGGTTTTCCAGTTTCAGCTGAATAGGTGAATATCCTAGTGTAGGTTCCCCCATGCATTCCCATGTTTTCTTAGGAAGAACATTTACCTCAGATCCTAAATCTAATATGATGTCACCCATGTTAAAGTCTCCAATATTTGCATTTAGTCTGAACTCTCTATTTGTTCTTGTCTTCCTATGGACATGATTTACTGTCTTTTGTTATAGTTTTATCTCTTCTTCAGGGTTGCATTTTTCTAGCAAACCTTGTAATACTTGTATAGATGTTTGGTCATTCAATAACTTCGAGAAATACACCAAAAAGTTTCTTATATTACTTACCTTTTTTGAAGGCTGGCCTTGCTGGTATGATCATATGGATGAGACATATCATATACTGACCCATCATATCTTGGTTGTTCATTTGAAGTAGAAGCAATATTCTCCTGCAAAATTTCTTGTCTGGCCTGCGTGAATGTTTCTTTTTCCTTGTGCGCATCTAAATGTTGTTGAGGTGTTATATTTTTTCTAACCCACTGGTGTTGGTTCTGATTCTGATTTTTTGCATATTCTCTTGTTTTGGTTCCACCTCGAGCAACTATATTAATTTTTTTCCATTCATCTTCTCTAGTTTCGATGGCAATCCATTGAACATTCTGGTTATTCTGATTCCTTTTGTCATGTATTTTTGTCAAAAGTATAGGACAATATTCTATAGTATGATTTGTTGCGCGATAGTACATGCATGTTGTTGATGGATGTGGATAATCTCTTGCATATTGTCTAGGTTGCTGGAAATTGTGACAGTTTACTAGTCCTCTGCCTATTTCAAATCCTCCTCTTCCACATCCTCCTCCTCTTAATCCTCCTATGTTTCCTTGATTGTCTCCACAAAGTGTATTATACTGTGGTACTTGATTATATTGTGGTGGCACTGGAAACTGCTGCAGATTATTTTATTGCTACACAAGTGGACCTATCATTAATTCATCTTGCATCCTATAATCATCTGAGGTCCTTTCCTTCATAAGTTCCATGGCTCAACAATCTTTATCCTCATGTTCTACAAACTTGAAAAAATTGTAGAATGTACTTTTAGGCATTGTTTGGTATTTTTGCATCATTGGACAATGATAGGGATCATGTCTAGATGTTTTACAGAGTTCACACCATAATCCTCCTGTGGGTAAGGGATTCGACAGTCCTGCTCCCAAATACTACGCAAATGTTGTCAACTCATTTTGTGATGTCCTTCTGTTTTGTATAAGGTACACAAGATAGCTTCCCTCTTTTAATTTCCTTTGTTCTAATTCAACTTAAATGTCAGGTTATTGATATCCTCTCTCAACTCTTCTATAGCTGGATCTGTATGTTTATATTCATTCTCTTCCAACTGTAAGGTTGCTTGCAGATCCTTGGCGTGAGTCTAGAACTTCTATTGCCTCAATGGGTATTTAAAATGTGGAAATAATGACTTTATGAATATTTTCTATGTTGCATGTCTGGTATAGGATATTTCAACTTACCTTTCATTCGCTTGAACTTCTGATCGATTTCTCAAACTGACTCTCATGGATTCTTTTTTATTTCTATAATCTCATTCATATATTGATCTTTTGAAATTGGTCGTTGTAACTCATTGATTAGTGCCTTATTTACATATGTGATGGTTGTATGTGCTCCTTGTGTACTTTTTACTGCTAGGCTCATAAACTAGTCCAATGCACGGTTTCTGAATGTAATTGCGAGTTAAGCCACTTTTTCATCTTCATCTGTGATCTGTTTAGATTCCAAAATATTCTCACAAATAAATAGATGTTTCTCTGGGTCCTTCGACGCTTCTCCATGAAATTTTGGTAACTGAATGGTTGGATTTGCTCCTGCCATTGTAAACTCTGTGGTACTTCCTCCGCATAGTGTAGATAACTAACTATTGCTAGTTGAACTCATACTTCCACTTGAATTTCCACTGGTCCCTTGACTTATTGGAATCCTTCTTCCACTAATTTCTAGTTTTCTAAAATATTATTTCTTTCCCGATGTCTTATTTGCACATGGGGTCATGGGTTCCTCACTAATTCTGATCTGGAATGGAGTTCCTTCTTCTGCACCAGACCCCTAAACTCTGATTTTTTTTTCATGTGTGGCACGTAGGATTTCCTCAATTTGCTCCGTAGCACGAAGATCCTCTACCTCTTCTTCATCACTTTCCAATCCTTCCCTCTTGGCTACTGCTCTCTTTTTCCTATCCATCTTATATTGGTAGGGTCTTCCACTGTGCGTCGTTCCCGCTTTGTCCATGATTTCCTTGATTTATTCTTCATCCATCATAATGGGGTATATCACTTCCTTATTCTTACCTCTATCCAAATCCCTCTCCATGTCCCATATCATCCTTAGTGTTTCCCCCAATCTCCCCATGCACACAAAGTTATTTAGCTGCCAGACTCCACTGTCATCACACCTTTATCATGCATCAAAATATTGATTGACGTGTAGAGTGATCTAATATACCTTCCTGTTGGACCCTTAAAAAATTCCTTCTTTGCAGTAGTGTATGATTTTGCAGTATCCACTGCAAAATCGATAATAAATCCTAAAATAATGTTGTCTATCCAGAAATCGACTGCGTGCATGAATTTGTTGTTGACTTTTTGTAGCTGCACAATATTTTTAGTAGTCCATTCTACTGGTCTTATCCAGTTAGTTGGGTGAGTTTCCTTCAATCTTAGTATCCACTCCTGCAGCAAATGTGGAAATTCACAAAAAAATGTCTCATGAAGATCTGTGAATACATACCTCTCCAAATATTGGCGTGGTGTATACTTAGGGTTTCTATTGTCTTTATGTGCAAACTCAATCTCTTTTGTTGTTAGCCATCGTTTGATCTCATTTTTAGTTGGGTTCCATGGTCTGAACATTCCCTTCTAATACTTCATTCTCTTCATTGTTCTTGTCAACAAGTCCCTTCCAATATATTCTTCTGGGTTCCATCCCAGCAACAGAACCATTTGTTGGACATTCTAGGATAATCTAGGTTCTACTTTAGGTTTCCAACAAAATCCTGCAAACCATCGACCCTTCTGGATACCAGAAGGAAACACTACGCACAAAGTGCACAATGTAGTCTCACCCGAGATGGCTTATGGGTGACTATAGGACCCAGATGTCTGCAATCTTGGAAGGGAAACTTATGTGGGGATGAGGGACATTCTTTCTACCTCAAAAAATATTAGATCTATTATTGTATTACATCAACACATCATTATATCTCAAATCTACCAATAATCAGTTAGATACATTCATTAGGGTTTATTCTACAATAATTATACTGTCATTCTACCGTGCGTTGCATTTTACTATTAGCAGATTAATTCATTCAGCATAGCTAAACAATCGCAAGAAATAAGACAAACATTCCACATAGAGACACAAACTTATCATGGTTCTCCTCCCCTGGGCTACATCCACAAAGATCTGGCTTTCTTGGCTCTTTTATTATTCTGCATCAAGGTTATAGTGTTGCACACATTACATTTGAGGTTGGCAAGATCATACTAAGCTCCACAGCTTATGACATCACCCTCGAATATAATGCATATCTATGTCTTCCTGTCTCTATCTAATCATTTCTTTATCCCTTCTCATACATGTCAGTATCACTAACTATCTCTTCGTTATCTCACAACATGTATTTATATTACAAAAGGGGTTGATTACCCATTACAAAAATGAACAAAACCCTAACCAAATAACCCTAGGTGGATTAGGTTTGTCCACTTTCTAACTCCCTGATCACGACTAGTCCAAGATCCAACCATTTTCCTTGTTTGATCTGCATCTTTCTTCCTTTCTTTGAATTTCATGGTTTCCTCGCACCACTTTTCCCTGTTTTCTAGCGTGTGCTCCTTCTCTAGTCCATTTCCTAACTTCCTTCATTAATTACTACGGTTTTCCCCAAAATGGCCTGTGCCAACACAGTCCCTTAAGGGAATCCTATTATTTTGTTTAGTATTGCGAATTAGAATTTTCCTCCAGACCTTCTTAGGATCAATATTAGAAAGATGTAAAAGCCACTCTTGCCTTTTATTTATATAGTACATTTTTTTTTCCTTTTAATTAGGGATTTTTACTTATTGATCTTATCGAGTTTTAAGGACTCATTAGAAGCATCCCCAATGGCTTTCCTAGCCATTTTACATTCTTTATCATACCAAGGGTTGGTTGTTCTATTATTCTTTTTACATGACACCTTTAAAGTGAACTTGTTAATAGAAGTGGAAAGGATAGTTGTCAAATTATGAAATAGGTCTTCAATGTTGTCCTTATAAGTTAAGAGATGTAATTCACTATTTAAATCCTTTAAGAAAAGTTCAACTATATTTTTGTCAAAAAACATGTGCCTTTGATTATTAGAATTTTCTTCAATGGGGCTTCTTTGAATGACAACGTTTAGAGTTAGGGTTAAAGTCTATGATCAGAATTGGGTTCATGGTCAGTTAAAAGGTCAAAAATTACTATTTGGTTGGAAACCCAAGGATATCAAATATCAAATAATCCATGACACCACTACCTAGCCCATGAATACAAGTCATCTGGTTGGATTTTGACCACTTCATTACTCCATTGCAAATTATAAGGTCTTGAGAACTACAGAGATTGACTAGCTCAGTACCAAACAAATTCTCAATTAGGTCTTTAGTATAACAAGTGGAATAAGGAGCAAAGATGCCTAGTACCTGCCTCTTATGAACAATTTGAAAAAAAAAGAACAAAATTAACTTACAAATTAATTGCAATAAGTGAAAAGGTAAAATAGTTATGGAAGATCTGAAACTTGTAATAATGTATTATTTATGGATAGTCTAAAAGCAAAATATAAGTGACAAACACTAACCTATGCTTTTAAAAGTTGAAGTAGAAATAGGCAGATCTAGGTTTTAATAAATATTCACAATATCACAAATGTAAATTAAAGTCTTCATGCCTTTTTAAAATAAATTGATGAATAAAAGTTGTGGCATACTACTTCTATCCATAACAAAGTATGAATGAGCTAGAACAAAACTTTTAAGTAACAAATCACAATAATAATATTATTTATTTGTGATTAATAATAATATTATTATATTAAATTCAAAGTTCACTAAGGATTTTCAAAAATTCAAATTTTACAAATCTATTTACAATAGAAAAAAACTCATGAATATAATAATAAATTCAAAGTTCACTTAAAATTAAGATAAAAAGATTTTCAAAATGGAGCACAAATGAATTAAAATATGATAGGTTTTACAACAAGAATGAAGAATGATTACATTAAATGACAACTACTATCAAATCAATGAAATAATAAATGTATAAATGGATTAAAATTCTTAGGAACGTTCACGTGTTCCTAAACCTATAGGTTTGGAAGTGTCCGAACCTCCACTCAACTTGCCACGTAGGTTTAGTGACAGTAACGCACACAATTTCTTAAGAACACATGCACATTCCTAGGAACACATGCTTGTTCCTCTACTAAACATTTTTTAAAGGGCCACGAGCGCGATTTGTGCTCATTTTCACAAATCATGCTCGTGTTTTTACTCTCATTGAGAAAATAGAGAAGAGCTAGAGAAGAGAAGTAAGGTGAGGATCTTTCCACCATGTCTAGGTATTTTTAATTTCTTTTATTTTTAACCCAATTTAGTCATTTCCAATTTAGCCTTTTGCTCCCAAGAATCTAAATTTAAAAAAAATGTAATTTTGTATTTTAATTAAAAAACCAACCTAATTTACATACCATGGATTTTAAAATACAACATATATAATAAAATGGAACCTCAAGACAATATAAACTGCTCATAAGAAAACCAAGGAGAGAAAAACCCCAACCCAGCACAACCACTCAATGCAAACACTAAAATTGATGAGGGGTTGTTTATATTAAGAACCCTTGAGGAACAATTAAGGGACACTGGAGAGCATAGTATAGTTTCCTTGGCCACTTCTTTGGACATCATTGTGAAGTTCATTGCAAGTTTCCAAGGGAAATTGACCTCTATTTCTGAATATAGGGAAATAATGTATGAGTACTATAGCACTGGTTTGGACATAAACTAGGTCAGATACTTGATCATTTCAAAACAACAAATATTGTCTATTTTTAGGGATCCTAGAAATGAACAAGAATTACTATTGATCAAGAAACACATTTCTATTGACTAGTGCATCCATCCCCAGATTAGTCAAAACTAGATGGATAGGTGGTATATGGTTTTTGATAAACCTTCTTGCAATAATAGGGAGGTACCCTTATATTTTCTGAAAAATTTATGGGCCGAGTTTATTTTGGGTAAGCATGTCAACTACTTTGGCATGGGTGACTTCCAGGGGGTGGGTCGAGGGTCAAAACAGGACTGAGATAATGCAAGGAGTGATCCCATGTTAGGTCCTCATCCCCCCAGGTGAAGGCCTGACCCCCCTACCTAACATCCACCTACTGCAGAGAGCTTGCAACAAGTACAATTAGCCATTTCATCATTGAATCGTAGCCTAGTGCAACACAATAGCTTTGTTGCACTATCTTGATAGGAGGTGCCTTCCAGTGACATTGGTAGAGGGGTTGAAGCTTCAATATACGCAACAGAGTACAATGCAGAGAGGTAAAATGGACATAACAATCGTCCATGTGAACCTCACAGAAGCTTGAGTTGTGGGTAGACATGCTATGGGTCTAGAGAGCCTAGCAGAGAACATAGCTTCATGGAGGAGGTTAGTATCTTAACCCTCTCTATGTTCTTCATTGTTATATATATTGTATTATGTGTATTTATATCGATATTTTGTTGTATGATATTTTAAAATTGTTATGTCCGAGAAATAGACCCACATCACCCATGGATGCATCAGTGCCTAGCCCCACTACTGATGCAATAGTAGAGGGAACATGCTCATTGGGTGCACCCCACAGAGATGTATGTGTCACATTTGATAAATTCACCATAGTAATTTCTTTATTTTATGACATCCTCAATTTTTTATTGTTGTTGTGTTTCTACAAGATTTGGGACAAGGTGATGTTGGGGAATGTCCATGTGGGATGGATAAGTCACCCGCATCACATGTATCATGCGTAGAGTTAAATATTGTATAATTCTCAATTTATTTGTGTTTATGTTATTGAATTTTACTATTTATTACTAATAGTTCAATTTTATTAATATGTATGCAGGTTGCAGCCATATTTTCTAGTTATAGTACTATTGCACTCCTTGGGCACTTGGGCATTGCTTCTGGGTTACCTTTCTCCAAGCCTAGGGAGTTGCAATCACTTGTACATCCTGTGTAGGTCTATCCTTAGTGGATTCACATGCAGGCCACCCATCAGAACCACGTGTATGCCACCCA
>ML783015.1:971402-1005378 GCA_009831015.1 Picea engelmannii
AACAAATGCTTGCTGAAATGAAAGATGGCACATAAAAGCCCTAGAATATTCAAGACATCAAGCCCTAGAATATTCAAGACATCATTTCCATGGCACATAAAAATACTATAATATTCAAGAGATCATTTCCATGCCATTTCCATTCCTTGTCATGCCATGCCATTGCATCCCATTTCCATGCCATTTCCATGCCTTGCGATGCCATTTGCATGCCTTGCCATGCCATTTCCATGCCATTGTCATGCCATTTCCATGAATTTCCATGCCATGCCATTCCCATGCCTTTCTAAGACATGCCATGTCATTTCCATGCCATTGCATCCCATCACATCCCATAAAATTATGCAAGGAAAAAGTCAAATCAAAATGTGGATTCCAATGAAATGAGAATAACAAAAAAATAAACATTTTCATGCCATTTCCATGCCTCACCAAGCCAATAAATGATATTAACTAAGTTACAACAGGACAAATATAACAACCCTTAAAACAAGTAATCATTAAATGAAAGGGGGCTGAAAATGCAAGCCTAAAATAGGGTTTAGATAACAAATGCTTGCTGAAATGAAAGATGACATGTAACAACCCTTGAATATTCAAGACATCAATCCCTAAAGGGCTGAAAATTATGACAGAAATGTGATAAAAGGTATGGTATGGTATGGTATGTCAGGCCTTTCCATGGTACGGTATGGTATGGTATGCCTTTCCTTTCCTTTCCATGGTATGGTATGGTATGCCTTTCCTTTCCATACCATGCCATGCCATGCCTTGCCTTCAGTTTCCATGCCATGCCATATTTTAGGCAATGCATATTTCAAGGAAACACATGGCTCGATATGGTATGGTATGGTATGGTATGGTATGCTATGGTATGCCTTTCCTTTCCTTGCCATGGTATGGTAAGGTATTCCTTGCCATGCCATGCCTTATATTTCCTTGCCATTCCATGCACTGCATTTCCTTTCCTTGCCTTCACTTGCCATGCCTTGATTTTCCTTGCCTTGCCATGCAATGCATTACCTTGATTTTCCATGCCATTGTTAGTTGTGGAGCCTGATTATCTTCCTAATTCAGAGGTTTGTTTCAGACGTGCTTGGACCCCATTCCCTAACGGAGGCATGTGGGGGGGATTTACCCCCCACAACTGTCGCTAGAGGGGTCCAGTGGGGGTGGGGGGGGGGGCAGAGACAATTTTTGTTGCCCCCCCCTGGTGGGGGATTCAGGGGCAGTGCCCCTTAATTGAAATTTTGGGAAAAATTCCCTTGTAAAATATTGTAATTTTGTAGTCAATCTAGACCGTTCACTATAAGGTCGAAGATCTAATGGTAGAAGTTATTTTAGGTATTTTTCCCTAGAAGGAAACCCTCTCTTATGAGGGAATTGTATTGCAGATGTGTATTATTGTGAATATTATATTCTGAGAGAGGAGACTGTGAGAGAAAGAAGTGGAAGTTACAATGGGTGTGTTGTAGGTTGTATCCCTTCATTTTGTTGGATAATATAAAGGAAGGACTTGATAATTTATTTGGTGGACATAGCCCGCACTGGGTGAACCATGTATATCTGTTTCTCTACAGCATTGTGTATCTTTTGTTATTTATTTTCACATTTGTTTTATTTTATTTCTCTGCGGTCCTGTTTTTGTAACAACTGGTATCATAGCGAAAGGTAACTCGCAGGAAGAGAGGGTTCCTATTTCGAGAGGGAGCAATGGTGGAAGATGGAAAGTTTAGGGTCAAGAAATTTAACGACCAAAATTACTAGTTATGGAAGATGCAGATGGGATATTATGTATATCATAAGGATCTATTCCTACCATTGGGTGGAATAGAAAAGAATCCAATGGCCCTGAAGGATGAAGAATGATAGGTTCTTGACATAAAGGCACTAGGAACGATGCGATTGAGCTTGGAAGCATCGGTGGATTTCAATATTTCAAAAGAAAAGAAAACGAAGGAGTTGATGGACACATTGACTAAACTGTATGAAAAACCCTCGACATCCAATAAGGTATTTCTAATGAAGTGATTATTTAATATGAAGATGTCATAAGGTGGGTCTATTGCAGATCACTTAAATGAATTTAATATGGTTACTAAACAACTAAGTTTTGTAAAAGTGGAATTTTATGAGGAGGTCAGGGCTCTTCTATTCCTGTGCTCATTAATAGAAAGATGGAATACTTGGTCATGGATGTAAGTAACTCTATCTCTGGTTCAAACACTCTAAAATTTGATGATGTTGTTGTTGTTATCCTTAGCGATGAAATGCAATGGAAAATCATAGGTGAGACATCAGGTAATGCGTTAAACATGGAAAACAGGGGAAGACAAAAGGATAGAGGAAAGGGCCCAGGGAACCATGAAGATTCTGGGAAGGGTAGATTCAAATCCAGACTGGGAAAGATAGAGTGCTTGAATTTTGGGAAGAAAGGACATCTGAAGAAATACTGCAGAGCTCCAAATAAACAAAGAGATGAATCGTAGGAGAAAAATGAGGAAGAAAATGTAATAGGTTATGTGTTACAAAATGATTTGATTCTTTCTGTAGATAATATTTCTGAGTCTTGGGTAGTAGATTTGGGGGCTTCATTTCATGCCACATCCCATAGGAAACATTTTCTAGATTATGTTCAAAGTGATTTTGGAGAGTTTCATTTGGGTGATGATGCACCATGCAAAATTGTTGGAATGGGAAATGCAAAAATAAAGCAAAAAAATGGAAACCAATGGTTGTTGAAAGAGGTCAAACATGTTCCAAATTTAAGGAAAAATCTAATTTCAAAAGGGAAGTTGGAAAGTGAAGCTTGTATATCTATATTTACAGATAAGGAATGGAAGGTCACCAAAGGATCATTGGTGATAGCAAAAGGAGAGAATGTAGGTACATTGTATTTATATACTCGTAATACTGATTCTTCTATCTCTTTAGATTCTACAGGAGTGGATACAACACTTTGGCATCATAGTCTTGGACACATGAGTGAGAAGTGGATGCATATAATTCAAAAAATGAATTTGTTGTCAGATCTTAAACAAATTGATTTGGATTTCTGTGAGTATTGTGTTTATGGAAAACATAAGATAGTCATATTTCTCAGAGTTGGAAAAGAAAAGAAGAGTGAAATTTTAGAGCTTATGCATATAGATGTATAGGGACCAGATCAAGTATCGTCTCTTGGTGGATCTCGTTATTATGTTACTTGTATTGATGATGTAACTATAAAAAATTGGATTTATTGCATTCGACAAAAATATGATGTTCTTTATACTTTTAAGAAATAGAAAGATTTGGTTGAGAATGAGACAGGAAAACAGTTGAAGTGTCTTAGATCAAACAATGGAGGTGAATATTGCAACAAGGAGTTTGATTATTACTGTTCATACCATGGGATTAGTAGAGAGAAAATAGTTTCAGGAACACCATAAGGAAATGGTGTGTCAGAAAGGATGAACATGACAATAATGGAGCGTGCAAGGAGTATGAGATTGCATGCAGAGTTTCCCTTATAGTTTTGGGAAGATGTTGTATAAATTGTTGTTAACTTGATAAACAAAGGACCTTCAAGTTATTTGGATGGTGGCATTCCATAGGAGGCATGGATAGGTAAAAAGGTAAACTATTCATTTATGAATACTTTGGGTTGTGAAGAATTTGTCCATATTGATAAAGAAAATAGAACAAAGCTTGAACAAAAATCTAAGAAGTGTACCTTTATTGGATATAATGTTAATGATTTTGGTTATCGCTTATTGATCCGGATTTAGGAGTAGAACGAACTGATTAACAGAATGAATACAATAAACAAAGAGATACAAATAACACAAATATCCAATGAACATTTTCTTGTATTAAATAATGAAATAAGATTAAACTGTAAAACTGTAGAACTGAAACACTTTCTCGAATGTGGTAGCTATCTCTGAGAAGAGATGTGGATGCTACGCGAATCCGTCTAAGCATAACGGATTACAATGAGGCTCCAGAGGCATTTTTTATATTACTCATGAATTCCAAAACCGTATACATCCAAAAAGCAAACCCTAGAAGGTGAAACGCCAAAAGCTATGTGGGCCCTATGGGTAAGTTGGTGTAATTTGGTACCTCAACTTCTGAGGGTCATAAATTTTGCATACGACCTCTGTTTTAGGCGCGTGATAGCTTGTTGGAAATGTATTTTAGAGAGATACACATGCCATCATCAAACTCCGACTCTGTCTACAGTTTTTCTATGGTGAGAAAAAAAAACGTTTAGGGCCCCAAAACGGCCCTGAAAGTACAATAAGATGTGTCGACGTGAAAACATACAAAATAATCCAGTTGGATTAGAAGAGAGGCCACCCATATCCACTTGGAGGATGTGTGGGGCTTTAGACAACCCTAGAAATGTACAACCCACAATTACAAAGTAGTACAAAAGAACGTGCTGAACAAAAAACAAACACGAGGAGGCAGTTGGAATAGGTGGGTGGTCACCAATATCCACCCGGATCACTTATGGGATTATGAAAATAAAAAAATCATTAGGAGTAGAGATGTCATATTCAATGAGAAGGTCATGTATAAATATTAGTTTCAGGGAAGGAAACAGGAAGAAGAAAAACCAAAATACACAGTTCTTGATGAGATCACTGAAAAAGAAATTCGAAAGGTACCAGAAAGTAAAAATGTACAACAACAAGATAAACATGTACCTCGATCTCCTACAAGTATTGTTAGAATATCTACCAAGTTAAGTAGACCCCATGAACGATACTCTCCTTCATTGTACTATTTATTGTTGACTGATTTTGGTGAACCAGAAAGTTATGAAGAGGCAATGTAGGTAGACACTAAAAGGAAGTGGGAGCAAGGCATGAAAGAGGAAATTGATTCCTTGGTAAATAACTAGACTTGGAACTTGGTTCAATTGCTTGCAAAAAAAAGAGCATTGCATAATAAATGGGTTTACAGGTTGAAGGAAGAAGATGGAGGAAAAACAAGGTACAAGGATAGGCTTGTTGTAAAGGGGTTTGCACAAAAGAAAGCTATATATTTTGATGAAATGTTTTCTCCCATTGTTAAGATGACTTCAATTGGGACTATTTTAAGTCTTATGGCAGTAGAAGATTTGCATCTTGAACAATTAGATGTAAGAATAATGTTTTTCCATGGGGATTTGTATGAATAGATTTATATGGAACAACCATAGTGTTACACATTATTTTTGTCACCCCTATGACCATTAATGATGTAAACCTATCCTTTGTCTTGAGAAGGATCAATGGCCTGAATCCCTAAAGAAGAATGAAGATACATTTTCCTAGAGAGATGGAATTATACTTTTCCTTTGTCAAAAAACTTAGAAAAAGGGATCATCGCACCTTTCTTAGTGTTAAGGGTGCAACGATTTTTGTACGAAGGAAAAAGATCATCTTCTCGATTCTTATAGAATAGAAGCTTCGAGGGTGAGTTTGTCTCCGATTGGTTTGGATCTGAGTCGCATCCCTCATCTCTTGGGATCATCCTAACCTCCTCACCCTATCCTTTTCAGCTTATAAAAGAGAAGAGTTCTCATGGGAAACGTTAGTGGGATTGAGTTGGCTAGCTTTTGGTGTGAGCTTGAGTAATTTTTGTAGCTTTGGGCTTTGGTTTGTCAAGATAGATTGTTGGTCTCAGAATCCGTGGAGAAAGAAGTGTATGGGAAGCAAGAAACTGTTGGAAGGGACCTTACAACATTAAGGCATTGGTTGTATTCTCCTTTTCATATATTTAATACACTGATATATTTCTGTCCAATAAAATTGGTCTTATTTTATTGCGTGACTCCTTGATCACATACATAGGTTTTGTTGAGTATACGTTGTTGCTTTCAATTTGTTGGAATGTGTCTTTTTACAGGTTCAACATCCCATAAGCCTTGTAACAGAGAAAGGATGACACTAGAGAGGACAAACAACGTTTAAAAGGTATGCCATTTATCTCTTGTTAGTTAGTATGCTTGATAATTAAAACTTAGGGAAAGTTTTATATTCTGTCTTATTTTGTTCTAGTTTAGTGGTGAAACTAGGGAGATATGTTTGTGTCCGCAGTTACCAATTTGTTCGATAAAAAAATTAGCGACCATACTGGGGAACAAATTGTTTTCCTAGTTTGTTTTTATTTCTTGATTTGATTTCATGGGTTTTGTTTCTGAGTCACTGGGAGATCCAGATTGACTCTTTGACTCTTTAATTTCATTGGAAAACCTTCATGCTTTTTATTTTTTTATTTTTTTCCTTTGATCGCCGCACCCTGCTTGAGAGACAGTGCAACGATCTAGGATCGATGCACTATGCCTTTAGACACATTGAGATGTCATCACACTATATTTTTCTCTAGCCTGCGACGATCAAGGATTGTCTCACTGTGTTAATCCTACAACCTGTGACGATTGTGGACAAAAATGATTTTTGATGGTTTTTCTTGCCCAGATCTTAGATATGGTTTTGGGGTGATTTGTTGGGTTTGATTACAGTGAGCCTGAAAAATTTGAATTTTCTTTTAGCTATCTTTGAAATAAAAAAAATGAATTTCTTGTTGTGCATTAGATTGGGGGCATCCTTGCATTTGAAGTAGTGAAATTGCATGGTTTTTGGCATTTTTGGTCTTGAATTCTTGCCGTGCATTAGATTGGGGGCCAAGAATCGTGTATTAGTGTACAGTCTCTTTGGCTCATTTCTTGAAGATCTTGATATTAATGAGTTTAATAAAAATTTTGGACATTGTGCATCTGGGAATGATAAATGTTTTCTCCTTCTCGTAATATAGCTTTCATTGAAGTGAAATATTTGCATTCTCATTTCTTTTCATTATTTAGAGTCGATCAAAACATCATTTAGTCCACGCCATTTTTCCTCTTGAGTAAACAACAACCTTAAAATAAAGCGCTTATAAAAATTGATTAGACATTTTTATATTTTCTGGTAGCAAACCTACATTAGATTAGTTGTAGTTTTGGAATAGGTGTGAAAGTTAACCTCTCCAAATATGAAAACAAACATAGTATCTTGTAATAGGGAGAGTTCAAATCCACTTGCTACATTTTTTCTTGGGAATCCCTTCTAACACAAGGGTCAATCATGAGGTCGCATTAGGACCGACAAAGTTACTCACCATGCTTTGTTGGTCTTAGTGTAGATATTGCGCATATTATTGGGGGTCACTTGAGAAGAAAATCCTGTGGGGACCTTCTCGAGTTGATTTTGGGCTTAGATACCCTACCTTTGCACATGGATCGGACTGTCGACTATTTCCCCAGACATCATTCTCGTAATTGGTAACCTTAGTGGCTTATCTCTTTAGGGTCCTTACACGAGGTGACTGTGGAGGGGCAAGTCTTTACGGTACCTAGAATCGACGTTGGAAAAACTCACTCGGGATCCTTGGAGGGTATACCTACGATTATGTGTGGGAGCTTGCACCAGGGTGTAAGTCCGTTAAGTAGGTTGTCATCATAATTTTTCCACCCTCTCTATCTCAACCCCTTCTTACATTGTTCTCGTGACATTGGATTTCATCACCAACTAGTGTGCTCATTGTGAGAAGGTTTTGTTTGCTTGCTTTCTTACTATATGTTTAGCATGTGTTGTTTATTTTTTCCCTAGCAAACTCTAGGTTGGGATTTTTTTTATGGTGTCAGTTCCCAGAACGACGAATGTAGCAACCCCTGCTCCGGGGGAGCCTTTTGTTTTTCCTTCTTATGGAAATGTTGGTCCTCCTCACATCGCTACTTTGAACCTTCCAGGTCTCACAATTGGATTACCGATATTGTTGTTTTCCACTCAGGTAATCCCGAATGCAGCTAGTGATTTGTTTCAAAGCACTTCCCCCCAAGAACATCAACTTCATGTTGATCCTTCACCTTATTCACTAGTAAGATATTATTCGCCTTCGTCACCTGCAAGGTCTTCTTCCGTTTCATCTTCTTCGCCGAGTGAAATCTCTGAATCTAGTAACCCGGTGAATAAGAAGAAGAAGAAAATGAATATTAAGAAGAAGAAAATGAAGATTAAGAAGAAGAAAAATAAGCAAGGGTCCACAATTCCAACCACTGTCAGATATGTTGGAAAACAACTAGTTATAGTTAATCATGTTGGGAGTGTTGATGATGGCAAGATCACCCAAACAACCCATAAGCCCAAGTACCCTTGCATGAATTGTAAGGGTAGCCATCTTCTTAAGGATTTCCCTGGTGTATCCAATGTTATAGAAGCATGGTCTACACACCCTCACCAACCCATGTTGTCAGCCTCTAAACAACATGCTGATGACCTCCCATCAACTAGTCAAGATATCGTTGGGAAGAAGAAAATTAGAGTCAAGTTATTGTGTATGTTATGTGGAGGGATTCATCAAACTCACATTTTCCCTCGTATGGATGAAGCCTCAAAATTATTGGAAGACATGTGTGTTTCCCATCCTCAACTTCCGACTTCTTACCATAGCCTTACTCTCAACCCACCTGTAGTTGATGGACTGATCAATACAGTCCATTTGTCGGTCAGTCTGGTTGATCAGGTAATCAATATGGTCACATCCTTTGTTGAACCAGTTGATAAAGTGGTCGATCTGATTTCATCCTCGGTCGATCCCACTCTCCCGTTAGAGAGTGCAACCCAAGCGGTCGATCCATTTCCACCTGTCGACCCCATTCTCCCCTTGGGGAATGAAACCCAAGTGATCAATTTGATGTCATTATCAGTCGATCCTATTCTCCTGCTAGAGATTAAACACGATGTTTCCCATGTTTTTCTCATTGATACAAAATATACCGTGCTAGGGGGAATTCCTCCTTCTCCCATGGAACCTCCTCCAAGTAATGAGGCCATCGTTTTTTATTGGGGTGCATTAACTGGACCTCATCTTCCCTCTCACATTCCTTTCAAGATTACAGTACAAGTTTGTGGTTGGGATGTTCCTCAGACACTGATAGATGAAGGTTCGTCCGTTAGTATTTTGTCCTCTATTGCTTGGCAAGATTTGGGTTATCCTCAGCTTGTGTCGGTTACACAAAGTTTCTTATCTTTTAACAGAAGAACCAATCAACCTTTAGGGACCCTTCCTCAATTTCCTATAACTTTGGGAGGGAAAACTGTCTTTATTGACATCATAGTAGTCCAAGACCCCTTAGATCTCTATTTAATGCTTGGGCAATATTATGTCTATGCCATGAAATCTATTGTGTCCACTCTTTTTCGTGTGATATATTTCCCTCACGATGGAAGAATTGTGACTATTGATCAACTTTCATTCGTTGGTCCTGACTCAATGACCTCCCTAAATGGTTCGTATATGCAGACAATATCACCCACCATAGGTCAGTTATGTTGCGTTGTCTCCCATGCCTTTAGCTATTGATGAAGATGAGTCTCTCAATGTGAGCTCAGTGCCCTATGACCTAGATCCGATAGTTGACATGGTTATCTCTTTGATAGGGTATTTAGAGCTTGATATCTTTACTCCTGTTGTGACCCTCAACATGGTGTCTTTCCAGAATGTTGTTCTTCCATCCAGTGAAGATCTCTTGGAAGCCATGATCGAGTTTTGTCCCTTGACATGGTGTCCTTCTAGGGCATTGTCCTCTTGGAAGACATGATCAAGAAGAGAGCTTTGAGCATGGTTTTATGATTTCAAGCTCGTTAAAAAATGAAACTAGCTGCGAGGATAGTTTTTGCATCCCTGTGGAAACCTCATTAAAAAATGAAACAAAGGTTACGAGCATAGTTCTTCTCCCGTGTCAAGATCATTTAAAAATGAAATAGAGGTCTATGGATTGAACCTAGATTCTCGAGCATAGTTCATATTCCTGTGTCAATCTCATTAAAAAAAGAAATAGATTTTTCCCCTTCTCTATTTGAGTCAAGTCCTTCGTCTACTATTTGAAGCTTCATTTCATTCTCCTTTGTAGTCGGATGAAATGAAGCTTGGGGGGCAATGCTTACATCCTCTGGACTTCATTTTGAAGTTAAGTCTCTAGCTTCTTAAGATAGGGGATAAGTACCAACCATCCCTGTATTATGCGTTGGGAAGCCTCAAGCATAGTTTCCTCTGGTTCAAGCTTATGTAAAAATGAAACCAGGTCCAAGCATAGTTTTGTTTAGTTTTAATCTTGTGAAAAAATAAAATCTATCCCAAGCATAGTTTTGTTTTGTTTTAAGCTTGCGTAAAAATGAAAACAATACCGAGCTTAGTATTTGTTCTTTCTCATGCTCGTAAATCAATGAGAATGTAACCAAGTAAACGTTTATCACTTTTTCGGACTCGTAAAGGTTATACAAAAAATGAACCCTCTGGAGTTCCCTTTAAGCTCTTTTTAGACTCTCTAAACTTGAAAATATTGTCGAGTGACCTTGTTCTTTTGACGCTTATAAAAGTATTTGAAGAAAACATCTAATGAGCGGTAGATTATCACTTTTTTGGTCTCATCATATTAATCTATGAAAAAGGACCTAATGGAGTTCTCTTTAAGTGTTTTTCAGACTCTCTAAAATTGAAAAACCCATGAGTTTTCTCTCTTTGGACTCATTAAACAAACATCGAAATACCCATATGGGATCGAACCACTCCTTCTTAGGGTTCATTAAACATACTCTGAGGGACTTGTCTAAAGGATGAGCTTACATCAACAAGCATATGTTATCCTCCTCAAGCTTGCGTAAAAATAAAGAGGTTCTCGCTAGAAATGGTTGGGGAAAAATATGAAAGAATTGTGTCTCTGTATTTGTGTTAGTGGTAGTAATAGTCACTCTTGAACATGAAACCCCCCTTCATAATTGTATCCAGGTTGAGAAATCCATTTGTCTCTCGTCTAACCATCCACAAATTCATATGTTGGGTCATCCTTGAGTCAATGCTGCCAAGACCATTGTCATGTCGTTCATATGTTCAAGAGAATTCCAACCTAAACGAGCCTTCTATTGAGTCGACCATCTGTAGTTATAAATCTTCTACCATGTTAGCCATCCCTATGTTAGTTTCTAATCACTTCATACTCTGATCTACCTCAAATATTTTACATATTTCATGTCATTGATGGGGGATACATCAAATCCCTCCTGTTATGAGCCTTTTCTTGTCGACTTCAAAAATTATCTGGGAAAAAGACTTAGAAACTAATTACTACCTTGGAACTTGAATGCCTTAATGGCAGGTTTTCTTTCTTTCGATAGTGGGTTTTCATTAATGGCCCGTGATTGGAAGATTCCATCGAGTGTGTGACTTCAACTCATACATTCACATCCATTGGATTGTACTAGTGTACCTTGGGATTCATTGACATTAATGGTGATTCCCCTCGCACTTGTTAATGGTATTCACTAATGATCGGTAATCAAGTGGTTTCACCCATGTCCGACTTCAACACATATATTCGTATGGTTAGATTCGTACTATAAAGTGGTGGAGATGAAGACCCTGGATATTTTTTAATAGATTCAAGTTGCGTTGGAGTATATTCATATTGTATTGTTGCATAGATCCACAGTGTATGTCTCATGGTTGTGTTCAAATATGAGTCTTTAACACATAGATCCACAATGTATTTTTGGTGGCTATGTTCAGATTTGAGTCATAATGGTATGGATTGATAGTGTATGTTTGGTGGCCATGACCTGTCTTACTTGACATGGATCTTTGGATGTTGGCATTTATGCTTTGAGTCATTTGTATTCTAAGTATGGGAATGCCTACCTCAATGATGAAGATATTATTGTACTGTATTTCCTTATTTGTTGGCAGGTTTCCGACTGACATGTTCCTTGTTCCCTACACACACTCGATAAAGTATTTCAGCTATCACTCTATTCTAACTTCATACTTTGGGGGGATCTATGTTACACATTACTTTTGTCACCCTTATGACCGTGAATGATGTAAACCTATCCTTTGTCTTGAGAAGGATCAATGGACCGAATCCCTGAAGAAGAATGAAGATACATTTTCCCAGAGAGATGGAATTATACTTTACCTTTGTCAAAAACCTTAGAAAAAGGGATCGTCACACCTTGCTTAGTGTTAAGGGTGTGATGATCTAGGATCATCGCAGGTTGCACCATAGTGGCTTACGACATCATCGCAGTTTTCTCAGTATTAAGGGTGCGATGATTTTTGTACGAAGGAAAAAGAAAATCTTCTCGATTCTTCTAGAATAGAAGCTTCGAGGGTGAGTTGGCCTCTGATCGGTTTGGATATGAGTCACTTCCCTAATCTCTTGGGATCATCCTAGCCTCCTCACCCATTCCTTTTTAGCTTATAAAAGGAGAAGAGTTCTCATGGGAAAATTTAGTTGGATTGAGTTGGCTAGCTTTTGGTGTGAGTTGAGTAATTTTTGTAGCTTTGGGCTTTTCTTTCTCAAGATAGATTGTTGGTCTCAGAATCCTTAGAGAAAGAAGTGTATGGGAATCAAGGAACAGTTGGAAGGGAACTTACGACATCAATGCATTGGTTGTATTCTCCTTTTCATATCTTTAATACAGTGATATATTTATTTCCCATAAAATTGGTCTTATTTTATTTTATGACTCCTTGATCACATACATAGGTTTTGTTGAGTATACGTTGTTTCTTTCACTTCGTTGGCTTGTGTCTTTTTATAGGTTCAACATCCCATAAGCCTTGGAATGGAGCGAGGATGATACTATAGAGGAAAAACGATGTTTAAAAGGTATACCATTTATCTCTTGTTAGTTACTATGCTTGACAATTAAAACTTAGGGAAAGTTTTATATTCTGTCTTATTTTGTTCTAGTTTCGGGATGAAACTAGGGAGATCTGTTTGTGTCCGCACTTACCGATTTGTCCGATAAAACATAGGGGTATGAGATCAAAGGGAAGGAAAATTTGGTATGCAGGTTGAAGAAGATATTGTATGGCCTAAAGCAAGCTCCAAGGAAGTGGTATTTGAAGTTTGATAGGTTTATGACAAAAAAAGGTTTTAGTAGATGTCATTCTAATCATTGTGTTTATTTTAAAAGGCTAGAAAATGGTAGCTATATTATATTTCTATTGTATGTAGATGGCATGCTTGTTCCAGGGTCTAATATGAAGGATATAAACGTTCTCAAGAAGAAATTAACTAATTCATTTGCGATGAAGGATTTTTTTGCTGCAAAGAAAATCCTTGGTATGAGAATAACAAGAGACAGGAAAAATCACAAATTGAAATTGTCTTAGGGTGAGTACATAGAGAAGGTGTTGGAGAGGTTCAAAATGAAGAATTCAAACCAGTTAGTACACCTTTGGCCAGCCATTTCAAATTAACCAAGAAAATTTTTCCCAAGACACAAGAGGAGATGGAATACATGTCAAGGGTCCCTTATTCATCAACAATTGGCAGCTTGATGTATGCGATGGTTTGCACAAGACCAGATATTTCACATGTAGTGGGATTTGTGAGTAGGTATATGAAAAATCCAGGTAAAGAACATTGGGAGGAAGTAAAGTGGATTCTCCTGTATTTGAGAGGTACTTCTACCCATGAATTATGTTTTGGAGGTTCAGACTGTGTTCTACAGGGATATGTTGATTCAGATATGGTAGGTGATAAAGATAGAAGGAAGAGCACCACAGGGTATGTTTTTATTGTAGGTGGAACAACAATAAGTTTGATTTTAAAACTACAAAATGTTGTTTCACTTTCAACAACAAAGGCAGAGTATGTTGTTGTTATAGAGGGTAGTAAAGAGATGATTTGGTTACAGAGGTTTATGGAGGAATTGGGAAAGAAGCAGGAGAATAACAGGTTTTACTATGACAATGAGAGTTCCATTCATCTTGAAAAGAGCTCAGCCTTCCATTCAAAGAATAAGAATATAAAACTCAAGAACCATTTCATATGATCCATCTTGGAAGATAGACATTTGAAGTTGGAAAAGATACATACTAGCTAGAATCTTGCAGACATGTTAACAAAGGGAGTAACCAGGGAGAAACTGAGTTCCTGCTTAATTTCAGTTGGCCTTCAAGCATGAAGGTGAAGATGAGAAATTTTCCAAGTCCAAGGTGGAGTATAGTACAACAAGTACAACAACATTGGAGTTGTTGTGATCATTGTCCAAGTGGGAGATTGTTGGTTGTGAAGCCTGATTATCTTCCTTATTCACAGGTTTGTTTTAGCTGTGCTTGGACCCCATTCCCTAATGGGGGGGTGTGGGGGGGGTATATTCCCCCCCACAATTGTCACTAGGGGGGGTAGTGACAATTTTTATAGCTCCCCCTGGTGGGGGATTCGAGGCAGCACCCCCGAAGTGAAATTTTGGGAAAAATTGCCTTGTAAAATATTGTAATTTTGCAGTCAATCTGGACCGTTCATTATAAGTTCGCAAATCTGATGAAAATTTTTATTTTAGGGTTTTTACCCTAGAAGTAAACCATCTCTTATGAGGGAATTATATTGTGGCTATGTATTATTGTGAATATTGTATTCTGAGAGAGGAGGCTACAAGAGAAAAAAGAGGAAGTTATAACGGGTGTGCTAGTTTGTATCCCTTCATTTTGCTGGATAATAAAAAGGAAGGACCTGGAAATTTCTCTGGTAGATGTAGCCCACAATGGGTGAACCACGTATATCTGTGTCTCTATTGTATTTTGTATCTTCTATGTTTTATTTCCACATTTGTTTTAATTTATTGCTCTGCAATCCTATTTTTATTACAACCATGCCTTGCATTGACTTGCCTTACCATGCCATGCATTTCTTTACCTTTCCATGCCATGCCATGCATTGCATTTCCATGCCTTTCCTTTATTGGGTGCTTCATTTTTGGTTTGATGTTGCGCAAGTGGGACTATAGTCCCAATTTTGGTCAAACACGAGTTGTGCAAGCTATGAAAGAGCTGGAAAGTATAGCAAGCAAAAAAACAAAAAATGGTTGTGAAAAGGGACAGTGCAACGACAGCAAGGAAAAAGCAGTTACAACATAACAAGAACAAGAAAGCACACAGAGCCCAAAGCCAGAAGATCCCACTCAGCCTATATATGAGATGCATATTATTGTAAAAGGGTTGGTTGTTATTGTTGGGTATGGTTGGGTGTAGTTGCTTGTTTGTAGGGCTTTGTCATAGATGGTATCGAGTGCGCACACAGATTAAAGGTTATGTGATTGTAATTTGTATACATTTTTCGGGGAAAAGGGTAGATAGATTTCTATGACATGATTCCAGAGCAAGAAGCTTGTAACAGAGTACTAATTTGTAGCTCTGAGATTGTATCCGAGAAACTCTACTGATAATATATATGGAAGGACCTAAAATTTTGAAATTACAGTGTCATTCTATGCGTGTGCTTATGAATTGTCTCCTTACAGTACTTCTTTATTCTTGATAAGATCAATATTTTGTCTCTGTTTACAAATGCTTTCGCAACTTGAGTGTCATTATTTTTAGTTATAAACAAGTTCAAATCAATTATGTGGTTAATCTATATTGCGCAAGATCATGGTGAATCTTGAAGGTTCTGGAAACCCACCTAAGTATTCTCCTTTCCCTTCCCTATATTCTTGTCTTGGTTTCTCTTCGGGTGAGAATTATTCTCTTCGGAGAAGATGAAAATCCCAACACTCTAGACTACTCGGTGCCTTTTGTTGGTAATTTGAGAAGGACCCTGGTCTGATCGATTTTGCACCAAGAAAATGGTTTTGTTGCTGGAACCTAGGTTAAGAGGGAACCTGTAGGGAGAATGCTTCCACGGATTCACAGATCTGATATTCACTAGTGGTGGGAGAGAAATTGTGACTCCTTATATGGAAAGAAGCAGAGTTGAGAGGAAAATCTGTGAAAGATACATGGGAGGTAGTCTTTTACTCAGAAAGATCGAGTGACCAGTATGAGATATTCAGGGTTAAGTTCCTGGAAGAACTTTTCGACTGGATAGATAGGCTCCAAGAAGCTCCGGAATTCCAAGAATGAGTCAAGAAGACCTGCACTTGGGATACAAAAAATATCGCAACACTTCATTGGCTGGATCGTCCAGTAACGCGAGAAATCAATTTCTGGGTCAATTCAACATTGGAAGGATACATCATCAAGTTTACAGCTAAGAATCACCAATTGTTTTCATGGGAAAAAGCGGATTTCAAGAAACGCGCAAGGGGAAGACTGTTGAGAGAAATCCCCCTATGGATTAAGGTTTTCTTGATGGAAGAGGGGATGCTGACTATGTCCCCGACTTAGATGGCAGTGTAAAAACCCTCTCTTGGGGTGGGGTGAGTTTGGGGCGGACTCATGGCTTGAGAGAGGGAAGAGGGTTCTTTGAAAAATAGGGGAGAAATAAGATATGGACTCAAGAGATGAGCGAGCCTTGAAAAGATCCTCCATAGTTGAGAAGTGGTGGTGCTGTAAGATAAAGAAAGCAGTAAAACAGTCCAAGAAGTAGAGGAAGAACAGATGGAAGAGTTGTGAAATATGAGAATATAGGAAAGACTGGTGAGTCAAGGATTAAGTGAGAGAGAAGCACAGAGAGAAAGAAGTCCCCAAGAGGGTGGACAAGGAGAAGAAGGTGTAGAAGCAAGGGAAAAGGAAGTTGACATGGATATTGAAGAAGAGATATAAGATCCAACCCTAATGTCAGGAAAGATCGGGAATTTGACTGAAGAGACCACTCCAGAGGATGAGAACAAGACCCATCATATCAAAGAAACCCGTCTTGAAGCCAGTGGCACCAACTTCGAATTTCCCATACCCCAAGTGTCTTCTATACAAGTGGTAAATTATATACTACCTTCTTATGCTATTTCTGTTCCATTACAGTCAGTCAGTCAGCCACAACCGGGAAGCGCGAATACTGGGAGAATATTGGGAGCCCTTGGTAGATCACAATCATGACCGTTAGGTTTTATTTTGGTTGGAGAAGTAAGATCAACAATGGATGGTAACACGGGAGGTTGGATTTCTTGATACCCATAATTCTGGAGTAAGGAGACGAGGATGTTGAGAAACATTGGTTTTTATGCGAAGCAATCTGAAGGTCGAGAGGTGCTCTGGATGTGAATAAATTGGTTGAGTTCGATACTACTTTGAGAGTTCATGCTCTCAAATGGTACATGAAGGCCATTGAGCTAGGAGTACCAGGAGTGCAAGGACAAGAGTTTACACTTGAAAAGGTACAGATAAAGTTCATAGCAGAGTTTAAGATACCTCAGTCAAATCAACAAGCTCTGTCTGAGTTGTGCAAAATTCAACAAAGGGAAGGTGAATCAGCCTAGGAATATAGCCAGAAGTTTAAAGATGATATAGGGAGGTTTGGGCATCCGATCCATGAAGAAAATCAAAGAGAATGGTATATCCAGGGATTGCTACCTTTGACATGGATTACGTTAATGCAACAACAGATAACCACTTTGATAGATGCCTTGGAACAATCAATAAAGATTAAGGCCATGAAAGGATATCCGAGGAGCCTAAGAGTGATCAGACCCCCAACAGATGCAAATTTGGTGCAACTACAAGGGAAAATACCAGTGCTTACAGAGAATATTCAAGAATTGACGATACCCAGACCATGATGACCGCAAGTTTGGTGTACCAGATGCTACGCAGAAGGAAATCTGGTGAACGAATGTCCATGGATGAGGGGAATGGGACCTCCTGAGAGTCCAATGGGACCCTCACCAGGACCTACTGGAGGAGTTGCACAAGTATCCAAAAATTTACCATTCCATACCCCAACCCCATATCATGCTTTTCCAGGTAATCAAGCAGCGCCATCAATTGCATATTGCTATATTTGTCGAATCCATGGGAATGGGCCAAGACAATGCCCCAATATTCAGAAGTATTCAAAAGTACTGAATAATTTTCATTGTGAGTTTTGTGCATCTACCACACATGCTACAAATCATTGTAGAGCATTGGATGAACTTGCAGACAGACTGGATCGAACATCATTCAGGGTGAATGAAACCCCTCGGGGACCGGGAAGAGGTTGAGGAGGTGGAGCTAGAGGAGATTTCATAGGAGGAAGGACTAGGGGAAGAGGACCAAGTATATGCTACAATTGTGATGATAAAGGCCACATGGATAGAGATTTTCCTCATCCAAGGTGACCATGGTGCTCACACTAGAGAAACAATGGGCATGCAACTGAAGACTGCCCAAAACTAATTGCAAAATGGGAAGATCAGGTACGTCAACCAGGAACTAACCTCATCAGTTTAGAGATAAAGAGATTTATTAGAGGACAATTTCCCAACATTAATATCGTTACTCGAGGAGGGGAAAATACTGGTGCAGATGCTGATAATTTACCTCAGATCTAGAAAGAGGCACCTAAGGAGGACAGGTATGATCCCCTAAAACATAAGCACAACACCTATTATGATATTCCAGAACTAGGAAAATGAATTTCATGTGAACGTAGACACATTAGCTATTTCCCTGGGATCCATCTTAGCATAACCAGGAGATGGAGCCATGGATCATCCTATCTATTTTGCTATCAGGAAGTTGTCGCAAGTTGAGCACAACTATACAACCACATAAAGGTTTGGATTAGCTATGATTTACACTCTACATAAGTTTAGACATTATTTGTTAGTATCTCATTTTAAGTTGTTTACTGATCATTTTTCATTAAAATATCTAGTTAACAAACCTGTTCTGGAAGGAATAATTTGTCGATGGTTGTTACTGTTTCAGGAATTTTCATTTGAAGTGATCATTAAACCGGGAAGATGAAATGTAGGGCCCGATCACCTGTCTAGATTAGAGTCAGGAGAAAGTGGTAGAGTAGTTGATGATCAAATCCCAGATGTAGACCTGTTCTAGGTTGAGGCCATACAAGTATACATGGAAGACATAGCAGTATTCTTAAGTACATGATCCTGCCCAGAAACGTACTCTGCAACTCAGAAACGTCATATGGTGCTTAGAGCAACGGACTATCAATTGATTATGGGGAAATTGTATAAATTGGGCCTAGATAATATCCTCAGGGGATGTGTCTTAGACCATGAAAGACAAGACATACTATGGGAGTGACACAGTGGAGTTGCGGGGGGTCATGTTGGAGGAAAGGCCACTACGCAGAAAGTCCTCCAAGCTAGAATATGGTGGTGTTGGATTAATGACAGGGGGGTGAATCAGTAATAGAGAAATTCAATCATTTTTAACCACAATATGCAAGTGCTATATCAATGTATCATTATCATCCAATAGTTGCAGAGTAAATAAACAATGAACACATTAGGGGAAATTTGGTTGAAAAATGGTCCTACCAACCCTAATACAAATTCCATGTCATCATGTATTAGCCAATCGAAATATTCTAAAATTTAAAAGAGTTGCATGTCTTAAACAATTTTTTATTATATAATTTGGAGATAGTCACATTTTTTTAATAATATATTGTGTATACTCTACACGTAATCTCTACCTCGGCTGCCCAAAATTCAAAATTGTCTTGGTTATCGAGCATCGAATTAATGTTCTATCCCATTATCCAATAATTATAATAAATGAAGGAAATATTTTATTGAATAAATATTAATGCATTTACATGCTTCACATTACAAACATTATTTGGCGTGTTTTAATGCATTGAGGTCAGCTGGGATGGAAGTAAAATACCTATATGCGCTTGTTCAGAGGTTCAGAGGTTGCAGAAAGGTGCACTGAAGGAGCATAATTTACCAGCTAGAAATCCACACTCTGTTGTTGAGATGAGGAAGATTCATTGTCACTACCATACAGGCCGAGGGTTACTACAGTCCTTGTAGATGCTGCTTGAGGGTTTGGTGGGGTTTTTCCATATTTGAAAGGATGTTTTGAGGTGTCATTCCATCCCTAGTAACCCTTTTGAGGAGGGTTGAACCTTGCAATTTCTTCCTGGAGAAGGGTCAAACCCTAGATCTATCAGCATAGTGTAAACCGAGGACAAAGGGGAGCTGACAGAAGGACAGCGAGGGCATTCTGGAGGACTGGAGTTTTTCGAGGTGTCCTTTAAGCATAGGTTCATTTGTTTATTGTTGTGGTAGATACTAGGGTTAACTATGGTGTATTTCTGTTACAAACTGCTTCTATAATAACAAACAAATTGCGGGTAATTGGATTATGTGACCAAATTCGGCCATAGTTACCAAATTCAGCCGAATCGATGAATTAAAGTTGAAAATTTGCCAATTTGGTCAATTCGGCTGAATTGTTTGCCCCTCGAAAATCCTAGCATTGTGTTTGATTATCATGTGTTATTCTCTTCCTTTGTTGTGCTTTGTGGATGATTTTCTTTATTTGGATCTCATGGTAGCCATTTTTCTTGAACACATCAAGGATATGTTTTATTACTTAGTCCAAGTGTTCTTCATTGGAAACATTAAAAACTTGAGTTGCAATAGTAATGATGATGCTAATCTTCTGTGTAGGATGATAGTGAGAGTTATCATTGAGATATCTATTAGTATGTGTCTTCTTTCGATAAAATTGATGGGACATAGAGATATCATATTTCTTAGAAGCCAAGACATCCAGAAAAAGGTAGTCGACCATTTTCTATTGTTTCCATATTAAAATTGATGTATTCAGATTGGTTGTTGGGATGGTTAAAGAATTCATACTACTTATATCTTCCATGTGGCCAAATTGTGTTGGTGTCATTATATGTGTGTGCTTATGAATTGTCTCCTTACAATACTTCTTTATTCTTGATAAGATCAATATTTTGTCTCTGTTTACAAATGCTTTCGCAACTTGAGTGTCATTATTTCCAGTTATGAACAAGTTCAGATCAGTTCTATGGTTAATCTATATTGCGCAAGATCATGGTGAATATTGAAGGTTCTGGAAACCCACCTAAGTATTCTCCTTTCCCTTCCCTATCTTCTTGTCTTGGTTGCTCTTTGGGTGAGAATTATTCTCTTCAGAGGAGATGAAAATGCCAGTGCTCTAGACTACTTGGTGCCTTTTGTTGGTAACCTGAGAAGGACCCTAGTCTAATCAATTTTGTGCCAACAAAATGGTTTCATTGCTGGAACCTAGGTTAAGAGGGAACCTATAGGGAGAATGCTTCCGCGGATTCATAGATCTGATATTCACTAGTGCTGGGAGAGAAATTGTGACTCCTTATATGGAAAGAAGCAAAGTTGAGAGGAAAATCTATGAAAGATACACAGGAGGTAGTCTTTTACTCAAAAAGATCGAGTGACCAGTATGAGATATTCTGGGTTAAGTTCCCAGAAGAACTTTTCGACTGGATAGATAGGCTCCAAGAAGCTTCAGAATTCCATGAATGAGTCAAGAAGACCTACTTGGGATACAAAAAATATTGCAGCACTTCATTGGTTGGATCGTCCAGCAACGCGAGAAATCAATTTCTAGGTCAATTCAACATTGGAAGGATACATCATCGAGTTTACAGCTGAGAATCACCAATTGTTTTCATGGGCAAAAGCGTATTTCAAGAAATATGCAAGGGGAAGACTGTTGAGAGAAATACCCCTATAGATAAAGGTTTTCTTGATGGAAAAGGGGATGATGACTATGTGCCCGACTTAGATGGAAGCGTAAAAACCCTCTCTTGGGGTGGGGTGAGTTTGGGGCGGAGTCATGGCTTGAGAGAGGGAAGAGGGTTCTTTGAAAAATAGGGGAGAAATAAGATATGGACTCAAGAGATGAGCGAGCCTTGAAAAGAGCCTCCATAGTTGAGAAGTGGTGGTGCTATAAGATAAATAAAGCAGTAAAACAGTCCAAGAAGTAGAGGAAGAACAGATGGAAGAGTTGTGAAATATGAGAAGATAGTAAAGAATGGTCAGTCAAAGATTAAGTGAGAGAGAAGCGCAGAGAGAAAGAAGTCCCCAAGAGGGTGGACAAGGAGAAGAAGGTGTAGAAGCAAGGGAAAAGGAAGTCGACATGGATATTAAAGAAGAGATAGAAGATTCAACCCTAATGTCAGAAAAGATCGGGAATTCAACTGAAGAGACCGCTCCGGAGGATGAGAACGAGACCCATCATATCAAAGAAACCTGTCCTGAAGCCAGTGGCACCAACCCTGAATCACCCATACCCGAAGTGTCTTCTATAAATGTGGTAAATTCTATACTACCTTCTTATGCTATTTCTGTTCCATTACAGTCAGTCAGTCAGCCACAACTGGGAAGCGCAAATACTGGGAGGATATTGGGAGCCCCTGGTAGATCACAATCATGGCTGTTAGGTTTTATTTTGGTTGGAGCAGTAAGATAAAAAATGGATGGTAACGTGGGAGGTTGGATTTCTGGATACCCATAATTCCAGAGTAAGGAGACGAGGATGTTGAGAAACATTGGTTCTTATGTGAAGCAATCTGAAGGTCGAGAGGTGCTCTTGATGCGAATAAATTGGTTGAGTTCCATACTACTTTGAGAGGTCGTGCTCTCAAATGGTACATGAAGGCCATTGAGCTAGGAGTACCGGGAGTGCAAGGTCAAGAGTTTACACTTGAAAAGGTACGTATAAAGTTCATAGCGGAGTTTAAGATACCTCAGCTAGAACGACAAGCTCTGTCTGAGTTGTGCAAAATTCAACAAAGGGAAGGTGAATCAGCCTAGGAATATAGCCATAAGTTTAAAGATGATATAGGTGTTAATATTATGGTAGCTTCGGGAGGTATGAACCTCTATTGTGAACTATGACGAGACTAGAATCCTCCAAAAGGAAGCAAAGAATTGAAGGAAACCCTAGACAAGTTGTCATCTAAACAAATACATTTAAATTGAATTTATTGATGCCCAGAAGGAGAAGTCAGCCCCAGTTAGCCTGGCCAGTCCACTATAAATATAGGGTGCCAGTTTCATTATTACACATCTCAGCAGTTGCAGTGAGAGCTAAATCTGCGCAGGTAGTTGCAGGCAGCAGAAGTTTTGTGTGCAAGTTTTCTGGGAGAGATGGAAAGTGGTGCACTAGCTTCTGGGTGGGATCATCTGTTCATTTAGTTTCTATTTTCTTTCTTGGTGCATTAGCCTCTCTTGGTTATTGATTTCTACCAAGATTCTTTTCTTAGTCAAGGTCAAGGTGCTCGGAGGGTGGCTTCGGCCAGTGGTTGGGTGAAGAGGGTATCGTCAATGGTAAAACGAGCACAATCTTCTATATTCTAACAGGTTATGGGCCCACAACCCTTCAGTCAGCCTAAAACGCTGGAAGGAAACATAGCTGCTAGATATTGAGCTCATTGAGGAACTGTCGCTAGGGTTACTAGCAGGAGCAGCTTACAAAGCACTGCAGCTAGGGTTACTAGCAGTAGCAGTTGTACAAACCCTAATTCTCAGATCTGGCACCTTGTGATGGAGAATCTTGCTCAAGGAGAAGATATTCGGATGCCCCCTAACTCAGCGCACCTATTGACTTTCTCAGAAGAAAGAAATGACGAAGTTGAAGTTTTGGATCAAGGCATGACCAGTTATCAGTCAACCAAAGACATGTGTGAAACAATCAGTCTCTTACACTACTCAGCACTTACCGGGACAATTGAAGACAATATGTGGATAATTGACAGTGGAGCTTCCAGGCACATGATGGGAGATCAAGATAGACTCTCAAATCTAAATGAGATAAAGACATCGTACAAAGTGGAGCTTGGAGACAAAAGCACCTACCCCGTTGAAGGATTTGGACAAGCCTCCCTCAAATTGGAATCAGGTAATCATGTTCACTTAAGCAATGTTTTATATGTACCTGGTTTAGAAAAGAATCTTGTATCAATATCATGTTTAAAAGACAAAGGAAACAGAATAGCCTTCATAGATGAAAAGGTGTTATCATGGCATAGAGATTCCAGCATAGAAGATGCTAGGGTTATTGGAAGACGTGAAGGGAATCTGTATAGACTACTAGAACGAAATGAAGAAGCCCTAGTACATGATGAAGTCAACCCTAATGAGATTTGGCATAGAAGGTATGCTCATATCAATTATCAATTATTACCTTTCCTCGGGAAGATGGTTGAAGGGATATCAGAATTGAAGTCTACACATGAATGAATTTGCAATGGTTGTGCCCTTGGGAAGAATATCAAGAAACCATTCCCAAGCAGCAACAACAGATCTAAGGAAACCCTATATCTAATACACTCAGATGTTTGCGATCTAATTCCAATCGTATCTTTAGGAGGATCTCTCTACTACGTAACATTCATAGATGACTATTCAAGGAAGACGTGGCTGTACCTACTGAATTCAAAAGATGAAGTATTCAGCAAGTTCCAAGAATTCAAGGAAGAAATAGAAAACCTTATGAACAAGAAGATCAAGACATTAAGAACGAATAATGGAGGAGAATACACCTCAAAGGAGTTCGTTGCATTCTGCAAATCAACAGGGATTAGGAGGGAGCTGACTGTTCCTCATATCCTCAACAAAATGGTGTAGCAGAAAGAAAGAACAGATCTATCGAAGAAACAATAAAGGCCCTATTGAACGATCAAGATCTATCCATGTTTATGATGGGAGAAGCAGCAATGATGGAAATATATGTACAGAACAGAATCCATCATCGCATATTGAAGGACATGACACTAGAAGAAGCATTCTCAAGTAAGAAACCTAATGTAGAAAACTTAAGAATATTTGGATGTCAAGTTTATTCTCATATTTCCAAAGATAAAAGAAATAAACTAGAACCCTCAAGGAAAGAAGGGGATATTCGTGGGATATAGTGATTCATCCAAAGCCTATAGAATATATATTCTAGAACAACACAAGATAGAAGTAAGCAGAGACGTAACATTCAATGAAAGGATGGCCTTCAAAAAATCTATTTGAAGAAACTATAGAAGAAGAAGAAATTGAAGAACCAAATGAAGAAAACACAGAAAGCGAAATTAACGAAAAGGATCAACCTGATCATCCTATGGAGCCATGTGAGAAAATTGATCCAGATAATATACCAAAGAACAAGAAACAACCAGCTTGGCTTGAAGCCACATTACAGGACACAGAAAGAATCAAGGTTCCAGAAGGAACATCTAGGAAGAGAAAAAGACCGAAAAGATTCTCAAGTTATGCAACATACATGACAAAACTTCTAGATGCAGAACCTACTACATTCGAAGAAGCAGTTAGAAAGGGACAATGGAAAGAAGCTATGGCGGAAGAACATCAGTCCATTATGAAAAATGAAGTATGGGAAATTGTACCCAGACCTAAAGAGAAATCAATAGTAACCTCAAAATGGGTATACAAGATCAAACATGCAGCAGACGGAAGCATGGATAAATATAAGGCAAGATTCGTGGCCATAGGGTTCTCCCAGAAGGAGGGAGAAGACTATGACGAAACCTTTGCTCCGGTGGCAAGGTATACCTCCATCGGAGCTATCATATCTCTTGTTTCTTCCATGGGATGGAATCTACACCAGATGGATGTAAAGACAACCTTTCTCAACGGAGCTATTGAAGAAGAAGTATATATTGAACAACCTCAAGGATTCGAGGTACATTCCAGAGACACTCATGTTTGCAGATTGAAGAAGACTCTATATGGACTCAAGCAAGCTCCAAGGGCTTGGTACGCTAGAATGGACAGCTATCTAACTAGACTTGGTTTCTCCAAGAGTCATGTAGAGCCAAACCTTTATTACAAAGTCGTGAACAATGCACCTGTAATTCTACTATTATATGTTGATGATCTATTCATAACAGGTGAAGAATCTCTAATCATCCAGTGCAAGAAGGACTTAGCCTCTGAATTTGATATGAAAGATCTAGGTCTCATGCACTATTACTTGGGACTAGAAGTATGGCAGAAGCGTGGTGAAGTATTCCTTGGACAAGGAAAGTACGCAATAAAAATCCTTCAGAAATTTGGAATGATGGACTGTAAATCCATGGACACTCTTATGAATGCAGATATAAGAAAAGTGAAAGTTCCAGATTTAAATCCAGTAGATCCATCTCTATATCGACAGCTAATTGGATCATTAATGTATTTGGTAAATACTCGACCAGATATTTGCTTTGTTGTAAATACATTAAGTCAGTTCCAGGTGGAACCTAGACAAGAACATTGGATAGCTGCAAAGCATGTCCTAAGATATATTCGTGGGACAATAAAATATGGGTTGAAATACACCGCATCCAGTGATATCCAACTTCATGGATTCACAGACTCTGATTGGGCAAGAAGTGCAAAAGACAGAAAGAGTACTTCAGGTATGTGTTTCAGCTTGGGCTCCGCTATGATATCTTGGGGCAGTAGAAAGCAGAAGTCATTCACACTCAGTACAACAAAAGCAGAGTATATGGCAGTTTATGAAGCATGCAAAGAAGCAGTATGGCTAAGGAAGTTAATATTAGATTTATTTGATCAGACTCTAGAATCGACCATAATATATTGTGATGATCAGAGTTGTATAAGATTATCCGAGCATCCAGTGTTTCATGAAAGGTCGAAGCACATTGAGATCAAATACTACTTTATTCGAGATAAATTCCAGGAAGGAGAGGTAAAGCTTGAGTATATCCCCACTGATGAGCAGACAACAGATATCCTGACAAAACGTCTATCCAGAATCAAGTTTGCATATTTTCGAGAGAAGATGGGGATCGTGGAAATAACTCCCTTAGCTAAAAGGGAAGATTCTCTAGGATAGAAAAGGTACGGAAAAATATTCTTGAAAAACATTTATTTTATGATTTAAATAACTCTCCAGTTAGGAGGGAGCACTAAAAATATTATTTATCGTTATAATTGAAAATTAGTCCAGATTGGACAGATGCTTTCCTGTTCAGAAAGTGGATTGAGATTTCTAACGGACAGTGACTTCCCATTGTAGTTAACATGGGAGGCAGACTGATTGTTGATGTATCATAGACAGTTACTTCCCATTGTGGTTAACATGGGGAGTGGTCTAGGACAGTCATTCTTCTTGGTAGTCACTTTAAGTAGTGGTCAAGTAGAATGGTCCGCCTCGCCAGGCATTCATTCTTTCGAAGTTCACAGTTGTGAGCAGTTTTGAAGAATCGTCCATTTTGGAGGTTGATGCAGGACAGACATTCCTCAAGGGAAAACTCATTCTCTCCAAGTTACACTTTGTTTATTTTCGGAGGAATGGCCTAGGGTGGGGAATGGTTCGGACAGTTATTCCTCGAGGGCAGACTCATTCTCTCCAGGTTACACTTTGTTTAGTGTCGAAGGAATGGCCCAAGTTGGGGAATAGTCCAGGCTCAACAATCAAGGATAGTCATTCCTTAGGGCAGACTCATTCCCTCTAGGTTACACTTTGTTTAGTGTTGGAGGAATGGCCCAGGGTAAGGAATGGCCCAAACATTTCTTAGGGAAAAATCATTCTCTACAGGTTACACTTTGTTTAGTGTTGGAGGAATGGCCCAGGGTGAGAAATGGTTCAGGCTCAGAAATCAGAAATAATCCTTCTTCCTTGGTTCAAAAGAATGGGGCAGATAGCCCATTGTTGATATTCTATATTGAGGGAAGACATTCTTTCAGATCTCACAGACGTGAGTGAAAGATTGACCCAAATGATTATTGTTGATATTCTATACTGAGGGCAGACACTCTTTCAGATCTCACAGACATGAGTGAAAGATTGGCCCAGATGATTCAGTTTTTGTCATAACATTGTTTCCACGCAGGTTTCTATCAGATATTTGTTATGAAGAATGAATGACAGTATATATGCTACTATTTGTGATTGTGTTTCACAAGTCTGAGTAGTTGCATACTACTGGAATAGACACATGTGTGTTCTATTAATTGATATTGTACCAGTTGTCATAGGATATTATCCAGTCGGATAATAATGACAAGTGCTCATAGTGCTATCAGTTGAATGGTTTGTTGTGCTCAAGACCATACCTCCCTAGCTAGGAGGGAGTGCTAATATTATGGTATCTTCGGGAGGTATGAACCTCTATTGTGACCTATGACGAGACTAGAATCCTCAAGAAGGAAGCAAAGAATTGAAGGAAACCCTAGACAAGTTGTCGGATGAACAAATACATTTAAATTTAATTTATTGATGCCCAGAAGGACAAGTCAGCCCCAGTTAGCCTGTCCAGTCCACTATAAATACAGGAAGTCAGTTTCATTATTACACATATCAACAGTTGCAGTGAGAGCTAAATTTACACAGGCAGTTGCAGGCAGCAACAGTTTTGTGCGCAAGTTTTCTGGGAGAGCTGGAAAGTGGTGCGCTAGCTTCTGGGTGGGATCATCTATTCAGTTTAGTTTCTATTTTCTTTCTTGGTGCATTAGCCTCTCTTGGCTATTGATTTCTACCAGGATTCTTTTCTCAGTCAAGGTCAAGGTGCTCGGAGGGTGGCTTCGGCCAGTGGTTGGGTGAAGAGGGTATCGTCAATGGTAAAACGAGCACAATCTTCTATATTCTAACAATAGGGAGGTTTGTGCATCCGATCCATGAAGAACATCAAAGAGAATCGTATATCTAGGGATTGCTACCTTTGACATGGATAACGTTAACGCAACAATGGATAACCACTTTGACAGATGCCTTAGAACAATCAATGAAGATTAAAGCCATGAAAGGATATCCGGGGAGCCTAAGAGTGACCAAACCCCCAACAAATGCAAATTTGGTGCAACTGCAAAGGAAAATATCAGTGCTTACAGAGAAGATTCAAGAATTGACGATACTCGGACCATGATGACTGCAAGTCTGGTGTATCGGATGCTATGCAGAAGGACATCTGGTGAACGAATGTCCACAGATGAGGGGAATGGGACCTCCTGAGAGTCCAATGGGACCCTCACCAGGACCTACCAGAGGAGTTGCACAAGTATCCACAAATTTACCATTCCATAACCCAACCCCATATCATTCTTTTCCAGGTAATAAAGCAGTGCCATCAATTGCGTATTGCTATATTTGTCGAATCCATGGGAATGGGCCAAGACAATGCCCCAATATTCAGAAGTATTCAAAAGTAATGAATAATGTGCATTGTGAGTTTTGCACATCTACCAAACATGCTACAAATCAGTATAGAGCGTTGGATGAACTTGCAGACAGACTGGATCGAACATCATTCAGGGTGAATGAAACCCCTCAGGGACCAGGAAGAGGTTGAGGAGGTGGAGCTAGAGGAGATTTCATAGGAGGAAGGACTAGGGGAAGAGGACCAAGTATATGCTACAATTTTGATGATAAAGGCCACATGGCTAGAGATTGTCCTCATCCAAGGTGACCATGGTGCTCTCACTACAGAAACAATGGGCATGCAGATGAAGACTGCCCAGAACTAATTGCAAAATGGGAAGATCAGGTACGTCAACCAGGAACTAACCTATTCAGTTCAGAGATAAAGAGAGTTATTAGAGGACAATTTTCCAACCTTAATATCGTTACTCGAGGAGGGGAAAATACTGGTGCAAATGCTGATAATTTACCTCAGATCTAGAAAGAGGCACCTAAGGAGGACAAGTATGATCCCCTAACACATAATCTATTCTTTAAAAATTCCATAGAAGTATTTCAGAATATCTCTGACCCTGAGATGCAAGAGAAACCCCCTTATCCTATTGTTTACCCTAAGATCGTGCAAGTCCCTGCTTCACCTCCTTCACTCAAAAACCCTGTAGTCCTGATGAGACAACCAGAGAAGTGACAAAATGTACTTGACCTTTGGTTTAGTTATTTTATGATATTCTCGGGAATGACCAGTTGACAGAAAAGTTGCGCAATGCACAATACCTAGTCCCAGGAATTGAAGAATCTCCAGAAATGAGAATAAGGACTAATCCTCCTGAGAAGAATACTCTGAAAGTACAAAGAAGGAAAGTACAAACTAGAAAAGAGTTTAGATTAGAAGCCCAACTACATGAATTTGAGATTAATGATGTCATGTTAGATCTAGGATCTGATGTTAATATACTTCCTAAAAATACTTGGGAAGCATTAGGAAAACCCCAGTTGACATATTCCCCAATCCAGCTAATAATGGCCAATTATTTTTTTATTTTTCCAATAGGAAGACTGAAGAATGTGGAAATAGATGTTGCAGGAGTGAAGACTGTAGCTGATTTTAAGGTGATCGAAATCATGGGGGATAAGGACCCTTATCCCACACTAATTGGTATTGATTGGGCTTATGAAAACTATGTGGTGATTGACCTAAATAAATACACGATGAAATTTGAGGCAGACAGAATAAAAGTAGTTCAACCCTTGGATCCATATGTAGGCTCTCGATACACGGAGCCAACAGACAACAATATGGAGAGAGAAGACTTGGATCAGTTGTACACTATAATAGTAGGAATGAGAAAAGACTATATAAATCCTACTTCTGATGGATCAATAAGTTGGAGGAGCATACAATTAGTGGACGAAGATTCAGAACTGGCATTTGACAGTTGGCAGCAAGGTTCATATGAAATATTTTCAAGAAGATGCACAATTGTCAGAGAAACTAGATGGATTGGAACTGAGGTCAGAGAACACTCGATATATGATGGTACCTCAGAACTTGATAGTTTTCTGGTCAGCATGGAATAAAATACAGTAGAGGATCAAAGGATATCAGTGTTGGATTCATCCCTTCAGGACACCCCTGTCAGATGGTGGACTAATCACAAAGCCCTAGTTGAGAACTGGGACGATGTGAAGCAAGCTATCCGATATAGTTTTCAAGATAAGGAGCATCTAGAATCAAATATGCAGATGAATTTCCAAGTTGTGAAACTGTTCAATGGACAGTCTGATCCTAAAGAAAATATTGAATAATGCGTGAGACAATGGAAAGTTTAGGAAATACCACCTCTCTTGTGGTTTCAAGTATTTCCCCATTCACTAGGTCCAATTCTGAAATCTTGGTACACACATGAAGAAACCATAAGAAAGACCAGCCACTGGAAAACATTTGTAGATCAATTTTGCAAGGACTTCTTGTTTACAATTAAGTGCCTTGAGCTTAAAGTAGTCCTGCAAAGAATTAAAGAATTCGTTTTTACAGATACTGGTGAACGGAAATCAGACCTAGTGGTATGTGCAAAGCATAGCCAAGAAATTCAGTCTAACCTTCACCTAAACTTGAACAATAGACCTATAGAATTCTATAAGATTGAGAAGGATTTGGAAAATCGAAGGATTTTGAAAATCGAATGATTTAGAAGAATTGAGAACCTTAGCCATTAAGGAAATAGAAGGAAGTATAGAAATACAAAACATTATACCCAACCAAACTGATGGTTCTTATAATTATCCATTAAAGTTGCACAAAGTCAATATAGGGACCACAAAACAACCTAAGATAGTTATGGTAGGATATTAATGGGATGATCAAACTAGCCAATAAATACATACCCTGTTGCGAGAGTATGAGGACTTGTTACCAAAGGCATTTTCAGAGATAAAAGGGATTAAAAGAGCTATGGGAGAGATGAAAATTGAACTAAAACCAGGATCAAAGAGTGTAAGGAATATACCATATCACCTTAACTCAAAATTGAAAGAGAAGGTTAAGAGGGAAATAGATAAGATGCTGGAAGCTGGACTCATTTTTGCAGTGGGAGAAGCAGAATGGGTTCGACCAATAGTCATTCAGAGAAAGAAAGGCACATAGGACATTAGGGTCTATGTAGACTACAAAAGCCTTAGTTATTCATGTGTGCATGACCCTTTCCCAACACCTTTTACCGTTGAGGTGCTAAAACAAGTTGCGGGGAAAGAATCTTACTCATTTATCGATGGATTTTCTAGGTATCACCAAGTAAGGATTACTTAAGAAGACAAAAATAAGACCACATTCATAACATAATGGGGGTCATTTTCATATAATGTGATTCCCTTCGGCCTAAAGAATTCCCATGCTTTTTTTTCCTGGATTGTAATAACAACTTTCCGAGAATTCATCCACAAGTTTATAGAAGTTTATATGGATGATTGGACAATATAAACTCTGTTGAAGGAACATGTAGCGCTATTATGTCTGATGTTTGACAGATCTAGCTAATTGCAGATATAGTTAAACCTCATAAAGTGTATCTTCTATGTGCCACATGGAAATTTGTTAGGCCACATAGTATTTCGAGAAGGAGTACCGGTAGACCCAACCAAAGTTGCAGTTATTGTGAACATTCCTCCACCTACAAGCGCTAAGCAATTGTGCTCCATGGTGGGGCACACATGGTAACATGGTATTGTCGTAGGTTTATTAGAAGATATGAAAACATTACTACACCTCTAGAAAATCTATTAAAGAAATCCGAAGTGTTCCAGTGGACTCCAGAGTGTGATAAAGCCTTCGATATCCTAAAGGAAAATCTTAGCACAACACCTATTATGATATTCTAGAACTAGGAAAACGAATTTCATGTGAATGTAGACAGATCAGCTATTTCCCTGGGATCCATCTTAGCGCAACCAGGAAATGGAGCCATGGATCATCCTATCTATTTTTCTATCAGGAAGTTGTCGCAAGTTGAGCGCAACTATACAACCACATAAAGGTTTGGATTAGCTATGATTTACGCTCTATATAAGTTTAAACATTATTTGTTAGCATCTCATTTTAAGTTGTTTATTGATCATTCTGCATTAAAACATCTAGTTAACAAACCTGTTCTGGAAGGAATAATTTGTCGATGGTTGTTACTATTTCAGGAATTTTCATTTGAAGTGATCATTAAACCTGGAAGATGAAATGTAGGGCCCGATCACCTGTCTAGATTAGAGTCAGGAGAAAGTGGTGGAGTAGCTGATGATCAAATCCCATATGTAGACTTGTTATGGGTTGGGGCCATACAAGTATACATGGAAGACATAGCAGTATTCTTAAGTACATGATACTGCCCATAAACGTACTCCACAACTCAGAAACATCATATGGTGCTTAGAGCAATGGACTATCAATTGATTATGGGGAAATTGTATAAGTTGGGCCTAGATAATATCCTCAGGGGATGTGTCTTAGATCATGAAAGACAAGACATATTGTGGGAGTGACACAGTGGAGTTGCGGGGGGTCATGTTGGAGGAAAGGCCACTGCACAGAAAGTCCTCCAAGCTGGAATATGGTGGTGTTGGATTAATGATAGGGGGGGTGAATCAATAATAGAGCAATTCAATCCGTTTTAACCACAATATGCAAGTGTTATATCAATGTATCATTATCATCCTATAGTTGCAGAGTAAATAAACAATGAACACATTAGGGGAAATTTGGTTGAAAAATGGTCCTACCAACCCTAATACAAATTCCATGTCATCATGTATTAGCCAATCGAAATATTCTAAAATTTAAAAGAGTTGCATGTCTTAAACAATTTTTTATTATATAACTTGGAGATAGTCAAATTTTTTTAATAATATATTGTGTATACTCTACATGTAATATCTGCCCCGGCTGCCCAAAATTCAAAATTGTCTTGGTTATCGAGCATCGAATTAATGTTCTATCCCATTATCCAATAATTATAATAAATGAAGGAAATATTTTATTGAATAAATATTAATGCATTTACACGCTTCGCATTACAAACATTATTTGGCGCATTTTAATGCATTGAGGTCAGCTGGGATGGAAGTAAAATACCTATATGTGCTTGTTCAGAGGTTCAGAGGTTGTAGAAAGGTGCACTGAAGGAGCATAATTTACCAGCTAGAAATCCACACTCTGTTGTTGAGATGAGGAAGATTCATTGTCACTACCATACAGGCCGAGGGTTACTACAATCCTTGTAGATGTTGCTTGAGGGTTTGGTGGGGTTTTTCCATCTTTGAAAGGAGGTTCTGAGGTGTCATTCCATCCCTAGCAACCCTTATGAGGAGGGTTGAATCTTGCAATTGCTTCCTGGAGAAGGGTCGAACCCTAGATCTGTCAACATAGTGCAGACCAAGGACAAAGGGGAGCTAACAAAAGGACAGCGAGGGCATTATGGAGGACTGGAGTTTTTCCAAGAGTCCTTTAAGCACAGGTTCATTTGTTTATTGTTGTGGTAGATACTAGGGTTAACTATGGTGTATTTCTGTTACAAACTGCTTCTATAATAACAAACAAATTGCAGGTAATTGGATTATG
>ML783015.1:1008645-1023407 GCA_009831015.1 Picea engelmannii
TCAATTATGTTGTTTACATTGTTGTTCAGTGTAGCATTGATATACTCTTGTTTAATTCAGTTGCTGATGATTTTATTTGATTCCCATACAACAATCCCATAAAAGGAAATATAGGAATTCCATTTTAGTTAATTTGAAATGTTTTTGAATTGAACTTCTTGTTAACTTTTTCCTATGGATCCTTGGTTTTTTCCTTGCAGTGAAATGGGCACTCGTAGATCTTTAGAAAATATGGAAACTATTATAGTTGAGAATGAAAAGGATGAAATGAGTAAGTGGATCATATCTCGGATCACATCCAAGAATGGCGGCATTAAAAGAGTTTGATAAAATTACCAGTCCCACCGACTTTCCTACTAGAGTGGTTCCTTAAGTCTTTGGTACCCCAGTTATGCAATGACGTTGCAACGTCGGGAGTGTTTTCCGAGGAAGAGGCAATAATGAGAGCTCAACAGGTTGAACTAATATACTCTCAATCTGCTTTACTCTATGAAGTTTTGCCAGATGCGCCACAGTGTATCCTTGACAAGGCCAGACAGAAGTCTGGACCACATGCCGATGGTATAGTTGGTTCAGCACAAGCAAAGCCCACTGAGTAGTTGTCGAATGAATTGCAACAATTTTTGATACAACAGACAGTGGCCTGCCAAACCTCTATTTCGAATGCTCCCCCTACTCAAACGTCAGAGGTACACAAACCCGAAGGGAAACCAATAGCCTAAAGGGAAGAAAAAACAACGAAACAAGAAGGGTAAGGGGGATAAGAAACCACCAACAATGTTGGCGAGGGTAACACAGAGAAAAGAAAGTCGAGGTATCCATGTGACCTTTGCATGAAAAACCGTCCGACCCACCTGTGCCCTCAGCTTGCAGAGGCCTAGAAGTTATTGGTGTAGCAACAACCTGCTGTGTTAACGAACCCATTTCCACATGGGAAAAAATTGACTCAAGCCTCTTCAAGCGCGAATTGGGGTAGTCAAGGACCCTGTCTGTCTTCTAGTAATCCCTCGACCGTGAACGTTTATATGTTGAAAGGTGACGCTCACATAGCAACTAGGGAACATGACTACAGAATTCCAAACACTACTGAAAAGGGTAAACAAGATGAAAAACTATCAGTTCCTCTCCAAATTGAGAAGACGATGGGTGAAACAATGACATGCATCCCGAAAGGGGTGTTCAAGAAAGCTTCGCATAATACAAACAAGAGGGCCACCCAAAACTACTCTGTGGTGGAGGATTTGTCACAAACTCCTTGCGTGATGTCCCCTTTGGAGGTCCTCCAGAGCTTCCCTTCACAGAGAAAGGATCTGTTAGCTGCCTTAGGATCCGTTGAGACCTATAATCTGGGAATGATCATGCTTGATACGACCAACTTGAAACCTCATCTCCCATACCACGTTGCGTTTCATATAGTAGTGGCTCACCCCACAAAATATTTTACCCGGAATATTTTCTGCATGGTGGTTGATGAGGGTGCCTCGACTTGCATGATGTCGTTGGTGTGTTGGAAGGCCATTGGCCAACCCGTTTTGTCTCTGTGACCTACTCTGCTTACTGCTTTTGATGGTCGTTCTTTCAAACCACATGGAATCACCCATTCTTTCCCCGTGCAGTTAGGAGGGAAGACCGTGTCCGTCAAAGTTGAAGTGGTCGATGTGCCTCTCGACTACAACCTGTTGTTAGGAAGGAGTTGTACATATGCAATGAATGCAGTGGTTGACACAGTTTTTCGGGTCTTGTTGTTTCCACATGAGGGTCGAATCGTAACCATTAATCAATTGTCTTTCTCCAGGCCTGACCCTTCATCAGGGGAATCCACAGTACTGATGATTGATAAACCTCAGCCCGATGTCATCAACGTGGGGTTTAGTTTGTGCCCACCTTTTATGGGTACTTTCGATTACCCGCCTCCTTCCAGCGATGTCAAGCTCATATCGGTTGTTCCCGATGAGCCTAGGGATGAAATATTTCAAGTTTCATCGTTCCGTACAACTTACTTTAATGATCCATGGATTATTCCTTCCCCATTGGCCACAACGGAAGGGAGAAGGCTTCCTGGCATGTCCATGCCCTTGTCCACGACAAAATTTGCGTATAGTATTGTCTAGAAAGCTTCAACCGGCCCCAATCCGACTCCTGCACAGAAGTTAGATCCAGTTCTCGAGCCTCTCTGGGATCAAGGTTCCCTCACCACTACTGATTATTTAGACTTTTTCTTTCCCTGTGATGAGGCAATTATAGAGGCATTGACTGGTCCAAACAGACCCTGGGATGATCTCCATCATAGATCTTATTTCCTCCCAGATTTAAGAAGAATAGAGGCAAGAGAATTCATGTTGACTATGACTGGAGATAGGCCTTGTCCTATTAATCCTATGGATACGCACGCAGTTTATGCCGAGGGTAATATGGAAACCATCACTGAAACGATACCTATTGACATCTCCAGAACCCATGGCATCATGTAGAATGTCTTCGTCAGAGCGGACTGATCCCCTGAGGAGATTCAAATCTACATATATTTATTTAAATAATTTCGTGACATTTTTGCCTGGTCTAATGAGGAAATTCCAGGCATCGATCCAAGAATCGTCGAACATGAACTAACGACTTATCCTGACGCCAAGTCAGTCCGACAGAAGCTTCGTCCGGTTAATCCTAAGAAAGGAACATCTATTAAGGCTGAAGTAGATAAACTTCTCAAAGCCGGTTTCATCTACCCCATTCAGTTGACTCAATGGGTGTCAAATATCGTTCTGGTCAACAAAAAGCAGGGAACAATTCACGTGTGTATGGACTTTCATGATTTGAACAAGGCCTGTCCAAAGGATAATTTCCCCACCCCATTCATTGATCATATTATCTATGAATTCACAGGCTCTAAGGTCTTTTCTTTCATGGATGGTTTTTTGGGATACAACTTGATACATATTAATCTCGAACACCAACATAAAACAACTTTTATTTGTCCGTGGGGCACATTTGCTTATCGTAGGATGCCTTTTGGCCTAAAGAATGTTGGAGCCACTTTTCAGTGGGACAAGTCTTTTTCTTTCCACGAAATTAAACATATATTTGAGGCTTATCTTGATGATTTACCATCACAATCTCGTAAGAGAGATGACCATCCCACACACCTCCAACTAATCCTTTAGCGATGTTGCTACTATCAGATTCGCTTGAATCCAAACAAATGCAGTTTCTGTGTGACATCGAATCGTCTTCTAGGTTTCATAGTTTCAACAACAGGGATCATGGACAATCCTCTGAAGGTTGAGATGATAGTACAGTTTCCTCCCCTGTGCACAGTCCCTGAGCTTCAAAGCTTACAGGGTAAAGCGAACTTTCTTCGGCGTTTTATCGCAAACTATGTTGAAATCACTAAAGGGTTCATGTGTTTACTAAAGAAGGGAGTCCCTTTCCATTGGGATGAATCCTCTCAGTGCTCTTTCGAAGTGTTGAAACGCGCCCTTACGTCTACCCCTCTGCTCCGGCCTCCCAATTATAATGAATATTTATTATTATATTTGGTTGCTGCAGAGTCGACCATCGGTATGGTCTTGGTTCAAGAGGATGAACTGCTCGAAGAGCATGTAATTTATTACCTGAGTCAAGGCCTAGTTGTACCATAACTCAACTACTCTCATGTTGAGAAGCTTGCGTTGGCAGTAGTGCATGCTGTCCGACATTTTCATCATTATATTCTGCTTTGAAAGACCACCGTCATTCCTCTTGTGAATCCATTTCAGTATGTGTTGACATGACGTGTCATCAACAAAAAGATCAGTAGATGGATCGTTCTCCTCCAGGAATTTGACTTGGATTTTGTTTCTGCGAAATCCAAAAAGTCATTGGTCTTTGCGGAACTTATCTCAAAAATTTCAGTCCAATCGGGTGATCTTACTCCCGAGGAATCATCGATTAAAGGATATCTTTTTCTGATTTCATCTTCAGACCCCTGGTATGGAGATATGCTAGTCTATATCTAGACTTTGAATTTCCCCACCTCTGATCCTCGTGATGAGCATCGACGTATACGCCATCAGGAAAAAAACTATCTCATACTCGATGACACTTTGTATCATTGAGGTGTAGATTGCATCCTCCACCGATGTCTCACTCATGAAGAAGTGAAAATCATTTTTAATGACTGCCACACCGAAGCATGTGGCGTTCATTTGTATGGGTTGGCAACAGCCCAAAATATTCTACAAGCTGGTTAATTTTGACCGACGTTAATCAAGGATTGCGTTGAATCGGTCAAGAAGTGCCACCCATGTCAGATCTTCTCTCGGAAGATGAGGGCACACCCCGCTCCGATGTTTCTCATCATTATAGTTAGTCCCTTCACCAAGTGGGGGATTGATTATACTACATTCCACCTGGCTTCATCCAGGGGGCATCGTTATATCATCGTATTAGTAGAATACTTCACAAAGTGGGTCAAAGCTATGCCAACGTTCAATAATGATGGTGATACAACAACTCTCTTTATTTTCAATCAGATAATAGCAAGGTTCGACATCCCGAAGGAGATTGTCACTGACCATGGCAGTCACTTTCAGAACAAAATGATGTCTGAGTTAACATCAAATCTTGGTTTGAGGCAAGAGAATTCATCACCCTAATACCCACAAGAGAATGGTCAGGTGGAGGCTGTGAATAAGTCCCTCAAGAATATTCTACAATGAACGATCAATTCTGTCAAGTCAAATTGGCATTTGATGTTGTACTCAGCATTATTGGCCTACCAAACGTCTATAAAGACTGCCACTGGTTTCTCACCTTTTCAACTCGTTTACGGGCTGGAAGCAATCTTGCCTATAGAGTGTTAGATCCCATCTCTAAAGCTGGCAGTATAGTTATTTCCAGACACTTCACCGCTTGAGGAACACTTATTATATCTCGAGTAGATCAATGAGCAACACCGTGATGTAGCCTTGGCCAACGAGGCTCACAAGCAACAAGTCAAGTGTCAATATGATCGGTTCATCTATCCTCATATTTTATCCAAAGGTGACCTTGTCCTAGTCTACGACCAAGATAAGGATCCCCTGGGGGCAACCAAGTTCAAACACATGTGGTTCAAACCTTTCATTGTGAAGGAGGTATTAAAGAAGGGTGCTTATCGTCTGGTTGAATTTGAGGGAAATGATTTGGCGGAGCCTAGAAATGGGCTCTACCTCAAGAAGTATTACTCATAGGTGGGTCACCTTGGATGACTTCTTGTACATGTGTATAGTTCTTATACAGTTAGTTTTTGTCTTTTTATTCTATAGACGTGTTGTTATTTATGTCATCTTTTTTCACTGTGGCAGATGTCAAGTGAATCATAGGTGTTTGTTGGGTTCGCGGATGACACTAGTTGACACACCCGGAGGCTGTCTTCTGCAGCTTGGGGGATATTCACACCTCAAGGCCAGTGTCTATCTTCTAGAGGCATATGTTTAGGTGACGCCACAAACAACGTCGCCGAATATAGCGCAATAATAGAGTTTGTTCGTGACGCTTTGTCACATGGTATCTCTCACCTCCGGGTCTACTTAGATGCTCAGCTAGTTGTGTCCCAATTAAATGGGGTTTACCACGTTTATGATCCTACTCTACACTGACAATTCCTTAGGGTATGTCTCTTAGAACGATACTTTGATTACATTATGTATATCCATTTTCCTAGGAGATTGAGTCAAATGTCAGATACTCTAGCTAATCAAGTATTACATTGGAATATTGCACACACATAAAAAGAAGCACACACATACACATGTAAATACATTTGTAAAAATGTGATCCATAAGACATAAATATGTAAATACACACATATATATCAAAAAGTCTCAGAGTACATAGGTGGGTGCGAATGCCTAAAAAATAATATATCTGGTATACATCGTGAGGCTTATGCCCTCAAAAATATACAAAAGAGTGCCCTCGGCACATAAGTGATCCACCCTAGCTAAGCACGGGGCCTATTGGCCATGCCATAGTGAACGATGACATTTTCCAAACGCTAGAAGAGTTGGACCCAAGTCTGTGGCACCCCAACTACGTGAGGCTGCATTGATGGCGGGAGATCCTCGATCTCGGCCATGTGAACTTTACGAGTGAGAACGGTGAGGTTCTACTCCACCCATCTCAACACCCTCTTAGCCTCTCTGGCTGGGGGTCCCCCTACTACTGTTGTTGGTCCGACGGCTGCTGCTGGTGCTGCCTCTAGTCGAGGACGCCACCTGGTCCTCGCGAAGTCTATTGGACGCATTGGCCCCACATCTGTACATAACAGAGACATAGTTGTCAGATACTTTGGTGCATATAAAAATGATATATATAAAAAGAAACTAAAAAATTAATTAAACTTTAAAAAGAAAACGTAACTATCTCTCATCGCTCTCCTCCAGGAGGTACGGGCATGTCTGGAACTCTGGAAAAGTTGATTATGGCATAGGAGTAGTCCTCCATGGGCGTAATCTGTCGTGCCCACCAGTCAAAAAACATATTGTCAAAGGCCTCTATGGTCCTTCCTCCCCCCTATCGCGACAACAATGCCTCCTACCTACAAACCACCGGGAAGGAGGCCACATGCCCCCATATTGTCTCTCGTGGACTCATCCTGGGTACCCTCTCAAAGAAGAACGAGCACAAAATGGTACCGAACTCAAAGTTTTTGTTACTCCACCCACGACACTCTGTAAGCTGTCTCTTCATGCAGTCAAGCATGGTTGTGCTCCAGGGAACGAACATCTGCATGCCATAGTGGGAAAAAGCATGGACATCCACATGTAGTAGAAGGAGAAAGCATGGATTTGTAAAAAGGGGAAAGAAAATATGTTTATTCCAGGTTGCAGAATCTAAGGAGAGACTGCAAGTATGTTTTTAAGAGATCAGATAATATAGGGTTACTACAGAGTTAAAGGTATGTTCATGATTATATTTCGAGATTGCATCTTAGTGGTGTTGTGAAGCATGCTTGATACATGACTTTGTGAGGTTTGGTGTATTCCCTATTGGATGTATGATATCTGTTGTAGAGTATGATTTGAGGTAGATATGTTGAGTCACATTACTGGTTATATTGGTATATCTTGTGGTGCATTGCTAGAGGAATTTCTAGGTGTTGTTGGTATATGATATATGAGATTAGATCTGGTATGTTTGATGCACATCTTGGTGATGGTTTGAGTTGATATGAGTAGTTTTTATTAATGCACATCTTGATGATATTGTGCATATGGTTGTGAGTTGTCTTAGTGATTAGATCTATCTTGGTTGATGAGATTGATGTGACAGGTTGATTGAGACAGATTGATGTGACAGGTTTTTGTAACAGGTTGGTGAGATAGGTTGTTGTGAATTGTTGATGTGACAGGTTGACAGTGGAAGTGGTTGATTCAGTGGTAGTGAAATGTTTTCTACATTTATATTTCAGGGTGGTCAGACGAGGCAAGGATAGGTGGTTGTAGCCACCTTCTGGTTGTATCTGGAGAACATAGGGGGTTGTAGCCTCCTTCTGGTTGGAGCCAAAAAAGCAGGGAGTTGTAGATTCCTTTAGGTTGGAGCCTGAGAAACTAGGGGGCTGTAGCCTCCTTTTGGCTGGAGCCAGATAATTTGGGAGTTGGAGTTTCCTTCAGGTTGGAGTCTGAGAAAATAGGGGGTTGGAGCCTCCTTCCATTTGTAGCTGGAAAGTAAGGAAGTTGGTGCTTCCTATGAAAGTACTTCTTAAGACATATAAGAAAATATTTTTTGTTTTTTCTCCCGCAATGGGTTTCCATGTAAATATTGGTGTATTGTGTATTTGTGGATGTTTTCTCTATCATTGTTTATTATGAAATGCTTGATGATATTGTTCATGATGCAATAATGTATTGAATGCATAAATGATAAACCATTGAATACTACTGATCAATTTAAATAATGCATAGTGTGATTAAAAGTGGTATTGAGTGATCATACTGATTCACCCCCCATCAGTATTCCAACACTTGGTATCAGAGTAGGTCCTTTAGGAAGAAGTTTAACCATTGGAAGGTAGATCATGAAGAGAAACATTTTGTATAAAAGTGGAATACCACATTTCAATGGTTAGAATGGTCAGGAGTATGAAATATGGAGTATCAGGATGAAAACATTTTTATAGGAAAAAGGATATGATGTTTGGAAATCAGTTGTTACAGGATACATCGCTACAAAGAAACCTTCGAAGACTACAACCAAGAAGGAATTTAAAAGGAACAACAAGATATCAATGGATTTTATCATGAAAGGATTACCTAATTTAGTAAAAAACAAAGTGGGACAGTGTGCATCAACCAAAGAGATTTGGGACGGCCTACAAGATATTTACACAAGGAAAGGAACAAAAGAAAATGAAGCAGGTGACAACTCAGATGATGAATAAGCCTACAGAGGTGAGTATTTTTGCTTTAATTGTAAAGAAGTATGACATCTTGGAATTGAATGCCCTTATTTGAATATTGAAAGTGATGAGACAGAAAATCCCATTGAAATAGAATAAAATATTGAGATTGAAAAGAAAAATAATCATGAAGCAAATTTTAGTCAACGAGAAAGAGAACTTCAAAATGAAATAAGCACATTGATGATCCAACTTGAAGAAGCAAAGTGAATAGAAGTCATGAGGAATCATATGTTGAAGAAAGAAGAAGAAGAAGTAGAGAAGCTTGAAGAAGAAGTTGCCATGTTGAGAGTAAAAGTTTTCAAGCTTAGTAAGAACGTTGAAGAGACAAAACCATCCACATCAACAGTAGAGAATGAAGAGACAAAAACATCTCTTCCTTGTGCACTTTCCTACGTGCGTCTGGACGTAGATTTCAACGACCCAGATCTTGCCTCTCCAGCTGATCTAATGGTAGTTGTGCTCTACCTTGAGCATGCCCTTCTTCCTTTCCCTTGGAAGATATCTTGCTCCAAAAGGCCTCGGCCTTTGTCTCTGCCATGAAGCCTGTAACCTTGGCTCTTGCCTGTATTCTTAAGAGGCGTTCCTCCTCCTAAACTTTGTTTTTATGAACCTCAAAGGTTCCTTCGAACTCTGCAACCTCTTGCAGGACCTTTGCATGAAATGGTGCTATCTCTTCCGAGCTTATCTGTGGCTCTGACCTCAAAGTGTCTCTGCCCCTTTCTCTTCTTGAAGGGATGTAAGTGCCCTCTGGAAAATTCCTGCTCAAGCATGCTTTGCTAAGCCTGCAAGGTGTTTAGTAACCCTGTGAGTGTCTCCTCCTGTGACACTTCTCTTCTCTATGAACTCAAACAAGAGTTCCTTCTTTGCACACTTGCACCAACTCAATGCCCACCTGGCAGAGTTCTCTAGAATATTTAGTGACTCTTTCTTCTCACTGAACTTGAAATAGAGTTCTCCTCAATGCATCATGTGCATTTGCTCAATTCTCTCCTGGCAAAGTCTTTACAGAATTTTCAACAATTCTTCTTCTCCTCTCTGTGATCTCCTCTGCATAGTTTCTCCTTCAAGGTGTTTAGCAACCTTGAGGCTTCCTCTTGAGTCAATGACCTCAGCTGGTATGCCCTTATGGCACGTCTCTGTCTGAAATTCCACAGAATTCAGAAGTGCACTCCTTGCAGTAGCTTACAGAACCCGCAATATTCTATCATGCAACCTCTTGCATAAAGCCAAAAAGAACCCAAACTTGAAATCAAAGAACTCACAGATAGGAAAATCTGTCTATCTCCTACAGATGGAACTTAACATACATCTACAACATGAATGAACACACAACATTCATAAAAGACACATAAACACATAGAGACATTCATTCATAAACTCGCATCCACATGAACAACAACATGCAGGAAAAACTGTTTTGTTTGTATTAATCAAGAATGCCTGATTACAATGTGTTCGAGCTCGGACTGCAATAGATTCTCTCTCTCCTCTCCTATCTCTCTATTCTCTCTATTCTTCTTACCTTACTGAAAACAAAAGAAGATCTTTTTACAAAAGGGGGCTCCTCGAGCACTTCCCTCCATCCTCACCAACTCTCATTAATTTACATTCAATTACATTGAATGGTTGTCTAGTCGAAATTGGATCTAGATCTCATCCTTACAACCATTTAAGGCAAACTTTAAATTTTGAAAAACGAGAGGGTTGCGCCTCTCTCCTTCCATTAAATGTGTGCTTGATGTGCTGTCTAGATGGTGCGTTGCTGGATTGGAGCAATGCTCCTGCATCATACTCCACAGCTGCGAAAATTCATGAGCTCCTGCTCATGAGCTTCCTAGCATGGATTTCAAAATCCACCTGGATCCCAAGCTCTCTTCTGAAGATGTCCATCCGCTCCACTGCTTCGCTATTGCTGCTACAGCTGCATCCCTACTGCTATGGAAAGTTCTTCTTTGCTCGACTTCCCCTTGCTGATTGCTTCCTGTGTTGACCTCAACATCAACCTTTTGATCTTCTCAATGACTTCGTCCAGCTGCTCTAGTGGTTGGATTTCTTTATGCAATCTCTTTTGTTGCACTTCCTCCTTGCAAATGGGTAGATCAACTCAATCCCCCTTGTAATATTCTCCATCTCCTGTGGCCTTATCTTTCCACTCTGCTGCAGATTCCAATTTTGCAATCTCCTCACTGAGTTGTTGCTCAGCTTCTCCCTTTGACAGCTTTGCTTCTGCCATTTCTCCTGCTGGTGTATTTCCAGCTTCCTCCAATCGCTCCTTGGGCTGGTATTCTCCCTCTATCTCCAACCTGATCTGTTGGATGTGCATGCCCTGCACCTTCACCCTTCTCTCCAAAGCTTCAATCTCTTCACACAGAACAACAAAATCTATGATGTATGCTTCCTCCTCTTCTGCTTCTGTAGTCTCTAGTACTACAGTTACCTTCTGTTCGACTCCTTGGCCAAAAATTTCGAGCCATTCCAGCGAATTCTCATCTTCTTCTGCTGCAAGCTCCAGTGATGCAGTCATCTTCTTTTCAGCTTCCTCGCTGAAAATTTTTTGCCATTCTTCTAAATGCTCATCTCCTTCATCTCTTTGGGAAAACGTCAGTGTCTTCTCCACTTCTTCTTTCGTGACAGTTTATGCTGCCTGTCCTTCTTCCTCTGCTGCACCTTCATCATGTGCATCAGCCTCCACTCAGCTGCTGGGTATGAATACTCTTATCCCTCCAATCATCAGAACACTCTTCTGATTTTCCTTCTCTGTTAGCACTCCTTATTGATCTGAACTCTCCTCTGAGTTCATGAGACTCTCAGACAGTCTCATCTTCTTTCCCCTGCCCACCTGGCAATTTGGGAATTTTCTGCTGCCCACTTGGCAGTCTATGAGATCCAGTGATCCCATCTCATTGCCCACTTGGAAATATGAACTTTCACCACTGCTCCCCTGGAAGTATGCGAGACCTTCCACTGATCTATTTCCATTGCCCACCTGGCAGTTTATGAGATCCTCTATTAATCTCATACCATTTACCTCCTGGCAATATGAATTTCCATGGCTTTCCTCTTGACAGTCTATGATATCCTCCAATGATCTCATTTCATTGCCCACCTGACGATTTGAAAATTCATCCCTGCCCTCCTGGCAGTTTATGAGATCTGAAACTGATCCCTCTTCCTCATCATCACTGAGATTTCTCCCAGCTTCTGGTTCACACACATGAACCACTTTCTTTATGTCTTTGAGGCTTTCAGTGTACCTCAACCATCCTTTCAATAGTCTTCGTCGTCTTCTGGCCAACATTTCTTTGACTGGCCATTTCATCTTTGGTTTCATGGTCCATTCATATACCCAATGCAGCTTTGCATCCCACTACATATGCAGTGCAAGCTCTTCCATTCTCGCCCTTATCTCAGTGAGCTATTTATCCATTTCATATTTTCTCTGCTCCTGGTGGTTCTTCTTTCCACCACGTCCATGGCCTTCAGTAGCCATCTTCCTATTCCTGTCTTCCCTCCTGGAAAACTTGTTGCTCTCACTCTGCAACCGTGAGTGCTTCTAGCCTTTCCTACAATCCTCCTGACTATCTATTGACTACTGCGCACCTTGCAACAATCATCACAGAGCTTCAACACTCTATCTTCCTTTTCGTCTAGCTCCCTCTACTTGCAATATATAGACAAAATCAAGCTTTGATACCACTTTGATGCAAACCCCCGCCTACCTCTGCAGGGTTCTACAACATCCCGGTCTCTGGATCGTTCCAAATTCTGAGCTGAAATGGCTCTTCGGGCTCCTGTTGGAACCCCTTGAACAAATCCACAGGTCCCTTTAATTCCCTGGCACAGGCCTTGAGAAAACCTATGCACATGCTCAGCTTTCGATGCCCTTCTCTGTTCTAAACAACACTCCTTTGGCGTTTCGAGGTTTCGGGACTCCTGCATGCGAGCTCTCCCAGGCTCCTTGTCCTTCAAATTACCGAAACCCGAAAAAGGGCTGAGATTCTTGGCTACTCCCTTAACCTCTCTCCATGTGATCACTTCCTCGTGACCATGCGCTAACACCAAAAGGAGCCTTTCGTGGTTCGGGACTTCAACATTCAAGAGTCTCATCCCTTTACCTCTTGAAACCTTGAATCCTGGTCCTTCCCCAAACCAGATCCAATGGTCCTGTGTCCTCCTTGATCGATGACCACGATCATTTCATGATTTTGCAAGTCGGGACTCCACATCTCCTGACTCCTGGACTCTCGAACACCCGGGTCCCGAAATGCCGAAAAGGGATTAACGGGCTTTGCTACTAGCTTTCGTGATTTGGGGAACCGCGATGCGAGCGTTACACCTTTCCCTTTCGAATCCCCGGTCCACGGAATGTCGAAATCTCTCTGCTGAGAAATCAACGGTCCATATCCCTCTTGAACCAAAGGCTACGATCCCACTGGATCAATGACCCACATCCTTTCAGAGATTTCCCTGAAACCTTGCCTGCTCGCCACATGTACTCCTTGATGGACAATCCTGGTCCCTTTCGTGATTTCTCCTTTCACAATTTTGGCGACTCTTCACTCTCGATCTCCCGGTGTCCGAATCCCTGAATTCCCATAATGGCTCAGATCTTTTGGGGATTTCGTGAACTGGGAGTTCACGATGCAGTGACTCCAAAATCTCTTGTCACTCTAATGCCCGAATTCTGGTATAGGAACTCTTGTATGAGATCAACGACTGTCGTTGATCCGGATCTAATAGTCGCTATCCTTTCTGAGATTTAGAGTATTGGAAGATACTCGACCCTAATCCCATCCCTGCTCATCGAGATCCAATGGCCCATGGGATTTTGCACTTCTCCACGAAGCGTCTCCACCGTCTGTTTCAGCTCCTCTCCTATGCAACCTTCCAGAGGTTAAACTCTGTGCACCTTCCACCGGATCCGATGGATATCAGTCCTTTTCACTAGATCTGATGGCCCAGATCTGTTTCTCTTCTTTTTGCACTTTCCTGCGTGCGTCTAGACGTAGATTTCAATGACCCATATCTCGCCTCTCCAGTTGATCTAATGGTAGTTGATCTCTACCTTGAGCATGCCCTTCTTCCTTTCCCTTGGAAGATTTCTTTCTCCAAAAGGCCTCGGCCTTTGTCTCTTCCACGAAGCCTGTAACCTTGGCTCCTGCCTGTAGTCTTAATAGGCGTTCCTCCTCATGAAATTTATTTCTCTGAACCTCAAAGGTTCCTTCGAACTCTGCAACCTCTTGCAGGACCTTTGCATGAAATGGTGCTATCTCTTCTGAGCTTATCTGTGGCTTTGACCTCAAAGTGTCTCTGCCCCTTTCTCTCCTTGAAGGGATGTAAGTGCCCTCTGGAAACTTCCTCCTCAAGCATGCTTTGCTAAGCCTACAAGGTGTTTAGTGACCCTTAGTGGTGTTGTGAAGCATGCTTGAGGCATGACTTTGTGAGGTTTGGTATATTCCCTTTTGGATGTATGATATATGTTTTAGAGTATATTTTGAGGCAGACTTGTTGAGTCACATTATTGGTTATATTGGTATATCTTGTGGTGCATTGCTAGAGGCATTTCTGGGTGTTGTTGGTATATGATATATGAGATTATATATGGTATATTTGATGCACATATTGGTGATGGTATGAGTTGATATGAGTAGTTTTGATTAATGCACATCTTGGTGATATTGTACATATGGTTTATATTTGTGTTGGTGATTAGATCTAGCTTGGTTGATGAGATTGATGTGATAGGTTGTCACGACAGGTTGTTGAGAGAGGTTGTTGTGATAGGTTGATGTGATAGGTTGAAAATGGCAGGTTCACAGTGGCGATGGTTGATTCAGTGGTAGTGATAGGATTTCTATATTTATATTTCAGGGTGGTCAGACGGGGAAAGGATAGGTGGTTGTAACCACCTTCCAGTTGTAGTCGAAGAACATAGGGGGTTTTAGCCTCCTTTTGGTTAGATCTAGAAAATGAGGGAATTGTAGCTTCCTTCAGGTTGGAGCCTAAGAAAATAGGGGGTTGTATCCTCCTTCTGGTTGGAGCTAGAGAATTGGGGAGTTGGAGCTTCCTTCAGGTTGGAGCCTGAGAAACTAGGGGGTTGGAGCCTCCTTCCAGTTGTAGCTGGAAAATAAGGAAGTTGGTGTTTTCTATGAATGTACTTCTTAATAAATATAATAAAAAGCATTCCATGGTTTCCTTCGACATTAGGTTTCCATGTAAATATTGGTGTATTGTGTATTTGTGGATGTTTTCTCTATGACTGTTTATTATGCATTGATGGATGATATTGTTTATGATGCAATAATGTATTGAATGCATAAATGATAAACCATTGAATACTGCT
>ML783015.1:1038156-1056584 GCA_009831015.1 Picea engelmannii
CTTCTATATTGATTAACATATTTATTTCTATAAATGTTTTTATTGTGTTTTTTTTATTAACACAAAATTGTATTATATATGTTTACATATAATTTAGTTAAAAATATATATTTTAATATATATTATGTAGAATTTCAGGTGTGAGAAGGCATCTATCATGCTACACTCTTTCTTACGTCAATGGGAAGTCTCAAACGATGATTCAATCGTTTTCTTTGGTTATGCCACCCATCACATCAGGACGCATTTGATCGGTAGCCTCCCCTATTTGTTTGTTTTATTTAAGTAGTTGGAATTCGACACCTTTCTTCATATATGTTTACATATAATTTAGTTAAAAAATATTTTTTTATATATTATGTAGAATTTCATTGCTATGCCAAAGGCATTTTTTAAGGGACGATTCTTCTATTCCCTTCGTCGTCTATCGATGGCATATCATAAATTTCCATATATTCTTTAACCATTGACCAATATTATTCCTCCACACATCTTCCCCACTCACCGACTTCGAACTATCCACATGTATCCTCTCATTCACCGACTCCAAACTGTTGAATAGGCAGTGACTTATAGCTTTCTTTAGACTGAATTTAGACCTGAATTCGCTCCACAATGTTCATTTGTTCATTTATTTCTCCACAAGATTCACTCCACAGCCAAAATAAACCTGGTCTGCGTAGCCCAATGAGTTAACGTGATTTCACTATTTTCTTTGTCTTAATTGGAAAGGGGAAGTGTTTTAAGACAAATAGTTGATCTAGTAGTCATGTGGTAGTATGGAACATGATACAAGCAATGGGAATTTCTTTCCTTTGGAAATGATTCTTGTTATCCCCTATCATAGGGATAACTAAGGAGATTATGTCTCGAGGCCCATAGGTCTTAGACATGGAGTACTGAGAGCCATATTGACTTGAGCTTGGCTCTAGAGGACCCATCCTTCTTCTTCAACTCCTCCATTCTGTCAGCATCAACAACATCCATCCCATTGGCCTAGTTCTGAAGTAGCAGTGGGTCTTGCTCCATGAGGTAATGAGTCCAGGTATCATGGTATGTGTCACTCTAGTTCTCAAAGCATTTGAATATGTGCATTTAATTCTCTTTTTCTTCATGATGTTTGCTTGGAAATTATGGCTTTTAACTTGTCCATACCTGGGGGGATGACATAATTCCCTAGAAAGTTGTTTCCCTTAGGAGTGATTTGCCACTGGGTGGGTTTATGAAAGGTCATCGTCCATTCCTTCCATACGTATTTCTTTTCATCATCTTCCCTCTCATCTATCCCATACATTGGTTCGGGCATTGGGTTTGCCAAGCTAGTAAGGGTTGTACCTTGCCTTGTGGGAAGAAAGGGCTAAAGGCCCAGAGGGTAAAATTAGCTGGAGAAAATTAAAAGCCAAAGATCAAACCTTGAGATTCTTCTCCCAGGGATCCCAAAGAAAGCAATAAAAGGCTTCTCAACAAGAAAAGAGGGGACCCATAAAATAAAAATGAAACTCAAGACCTATTTGGTGGATATGGGGTCTCATCACAAGCCAGAATATTAGGACCATGGGCATGTAGCGGTATGACACTACTATTCATCTGGTCACCACACTAGGGTAGTGGCTCTTGGTGGCATAGCCAAGAGAAAGGGGGTCTCATCGCGAGCCATCCTTCTCATCTCCATGAAATGTTTGTGGGTAACGCTATCACCACTGGTCACCACGTCAGGTCAATGTCCCCCAACTATTCTCTTGAAAGAAAAATAAATAAGATAAAGAGTAAAAAGACATTGAATGGGCTAGGAAACAATTGCATCCATGACAAGGTTCATATCACCCTCTTCAGAGGAACCCACATGTAAGACCTACATTTCCCTGTCATCCCTGCACCCCTTTCCCAAACATCCCCCACACCATCTCATGCAGGTACATGACATCGATTGGTCTTCACCTAGAAATAACCCACACCTAAGGATAATTATCCCAAGGTACTGGATCTTGGTGGCATAGCCAAGAGAAAGGGGGTCTCATCGCAAGCCATCCTTCTCATCTCCATGAAATGTTTGTGGGTAACGCTATCACCACTGGTCACCATGCCAGGGAAATGTCCCCTAATTATTCTCTTGAAAGAAAAAGAAATAAGATAAAGAGTAAAAATACATTGAATGGGCTAGGAAACAATTGCATCCATGACAAGGTGCAACTCACCCTCTTCAGAGGAACCCACATGTAATACCTACATTTCCCTGTCATCACTGCACCCCTTGCCCAAACATCCTCCACACCATCTCATGCACTTACATGACATCGATTTTTCTTCACCTGGAAATTACCCACACATAAGGATAATTATCTCAATAGGACGTCCTGGAACTCTCTCTAAACTTGGCTTGTAGAATAACATAATGTCTTTGAGCACTTGTCTGGGAAAAGGGGGGTTTTATGCACATGTTTGGGTAACTTGATTATTAGATGTGATTGACATTGCTATGATCCTTATGACTTATGAGCACATGGAGGGTGTAATTGTTGTTTCTTCAGGACCATGCCTAATGAACATGTACATATGGGGAGATGATTAGCTCGAACCTCCATAGGGCTAAAATCTCACCAGATGGATGTTGAGACCCCAACCAGGGGCATAAATATACCAGAGGCTTACACCAAAGAAAAAGAAGGATGTTCCAGCAGAGGCACCTTGGCAGGCCTGGACCCAGGGGGGTCTTTCCTACTCACTGAACGTTGGCCTTGGGAGGCCCATGACATCACCCTTGTGACCCTTAACATCACCCAATGTCAGATCGACATGATGGAGGCAATTGTGTGCCAAGTGGCACACGTGGCATGATTCAGAGGCCTTGGAAGGCCTAACGTTTTTCTCATGGAGACCAACGTCTCACTTATGAGTCCCAACGTTACCCTAGGAGGGCATGACATCACCTCTTCTACCCATTTTAGGGTTTAATTTGTTAATTTTATGTAAAAAACTAGATTTTTGATGTAACTCGCCATGTCGGCCTTTTTAGACCTAATTTGTAATTAAAGGTCATTTGAATTGCATAAATAAGGGAAAAATCCCTTGTATTTTTCATCATCTTTCACTCACAAAAGTGTGAGGTCTGAAATTCGACCTCTTTTAAGGCTTATTGGCTAAACTAAGTGGTGCGCAACTCTTGGAGGGAGCTTTTATTGGTGATTTTTAGCATTTTCATGGTGGAAAGTCTTCAACTAGGGATTGTGACTAGATTATTCTTGGTGAATGTAAGTGAAAATATGTAATTCTTCTTTCTTTGAATGGTTATGGTATCTTTTACTTTCGATTTCTTAAGATTATGAAATTGCTAGTGTGAAACCCTAGGAGAAAAGCACATGTTATTGTCCTTCTCTCAATAGTTATCCACCTACTTGATTTTTCTAGAACACACCTTCATTGAAGCACATGATAGAGCCCTACCTTAGTAGCACTCTAGTACCTTTGCTTCATTAAGCTTTTATTTGTTTCAAGCTTGACCTAAAGAAGAAGGAAAATTGCTAGGGCCTAGGGTTACCTTCTTCCTAGTGGTCGTTTTCCTTCTAGGGTTTTGGATGATTGAGGCCTTGGGTTACCAACACCTCAACCATCCTCTGTCTTGTCTTTAGTTCGCCTACTATCGTTTCTTTCCCTTAATATTACTGCTACAAAAGTGGCTCCATTAACCCTAAAAGCACTAGTTTATACCTTGCATTTGATTGATTGATGAAAACAACCTTTAAACCATCGACTTCAAGATCTTTGTTAACTATTCCTAACCTTAGATTAGACTAACTTACTAACATTATTGCTTTTGTTACAAATTAAAGCTACAACCATATATGACAATAGTAAAAGCTCCCAAAATCAAGTGTTAAAGTTGATTTTGCATTGCCTTCTTTGCTTATGACAAATGCTAGCATATTGCCAATTCTAGGTTATCATTTTGGGTCATTATTGAAGCTTGTTTAAGGAATAATTGTGAATCTATCATTATATATACATTTATGTTATAAATTTATGTTGCTTCATATTTTTATCAGCTTATTGCTTTTATTGAAAATCCAAGGTTTTACGAAGCACTAGTATCAATTGTTACTTGCAAATAGTGTTTTCTTGTTTTGGGTAGGTGCACTTAAGCAGATCTTTGCTTCTGATCAGTGTGAATTGTGAGAGGGGAAGAACTTTCTTGATACTATCACCTTTGCCTTCTCAAACCCACAGGTCACCTGGGACGTCTCCCCCGGGCTATTACCCCTAAAGAGAAAGAGGTATGTTATTTAGGTGATAGTGATATGATAACCTCCTGTTACGCCAATTTATTGTTCACTTGCCTTTGGATTTTGGGCAAGTACAAATTGTGCGATAACAATTCCATCAAGCAACTTTTCATGGAATGAACACTCCATTCAGCTTAAAATAATAATTTAGCTTTAAATTGGATTTGGCTATCTAAGCTAGATCGTCGCTACCTTGTGGATCTGGTTTGGTCAGGCACTGGTGGTGGCCAATCTTGTGTTCTACTCATTCAACCTCTTATGATTCCTCATCCCCATCATATCTCCCCAAGGCCTTCAGGATTTATGATTAGAAAGAGACTACTAATGTCATTCCCAAGAACGAATAGAAGAGCGGATGAATTGGCTTCAACTAGCTTGGGGTATTTGATGGATTTTGGGTTTCAAACCATTGACCTCTGTACAATTTTCTCTACCAAATAATAGGCATTGGTTTCGAACCATGGACCTCGATACAATTTTCTTTGCTACCAGAACATATGTTTTCATTTGTTTTAGTGTATATGGGATCAATTTATAAAGAATGATATTGTCATATCTTTGAAATTTTGTTTTTATGTGAGATGGTCACTTGAAGAATTTACTTGTACTCTGTAATTATTTTTTGCTCTACTATATTAGGAAAATTCGCTGAAACATCTGGCAATCGAAAATTTTATGATTGAATTTTTTTATTACTAAATTTATAATAGGAAAACATTCGGGGCAAAAATCTTCCATATAAATGTTCCAAAAATACCAAAAAATCATCAACGCTCAGCCCTAAAATTTATRACATCAACATAATTTGGGTTTGACTCTCCAACTAGCTCATTATCTCTCCAACCAATAGAACTTCAATTACGGATTTTGTTCCCATGTTTTCCCATCTATTTCTGGGCATATCCCAACATATTTTCCCAGGCTTATCCCTTCTATTTCTCCATTGTAACAATGCCATCAAAATATCCATGTGATTTTGATTGTTATCTTATCCCACTGTAACAAAAAAAATGGGGGCGTTGATCTCACAGGTATTCCAGCGACATCAACGATGAACTAGGGTGTTGCCAAGATTTTTTGTAGTCGAGTATTATTTCCTACTCCACTATGCACGATCACGTTCAATCTATGGCCCATCACAACTCGCTAACTCATTTCCGTATTTTGAAATATCTGGAAGAATAACAAAGGTCTGGGAGGAGGGAGCAATATAAAAAAATTGTGTTTTATTTCCTATATTTGACACCTCACTGATCGAACTGGTTCATTTCAAAAGAAAATATAATGAGGATTAGGCATGTGAACGGGGTTCAAAATTTTATGATTGATTTTTTGTTTTGCTAAATTTATTATAGAAATTTTTTCATCTTAAACATTTTCCATATAAAAGTCACAAAATAATGGAAAATTCTCAACCCAAAGCCCTAATCCCTAGAACATCACCAAGATTCAGTCCATATTTGAGCAAATGTAGATGTGTATTAGGTACATTATTTATGGATGAGTTTTGAAGAAGACCCACCAAAAGCCATAAAACAAAACTTGGATGAGTGTTCGACCTGTAATAACACTTTAACCTGATATTTGTGCTTTGCTCTGTTATAGTCATAAAATGTTTAGCTACATATCTTCTATGAACCTTAGTTTCAAGGGTTAGATTAATTCATAACTTAATCTATTGAATCAATGATGGGAAGTTTTATTAATGATGGGAAGTTTTCTTAATGATAAGAAGTTATAAACCAACTTAATTGGTTGAAATCAGTGATGGGAAGTTATAGTTTTGAAGTTCAAATTTAGTCCTTCGTGGCTAATCGTTGAGCGCTTTCCATTCTATATTTCAGGGGAACAAGAGAAGAAAAGTGTCAACCCTCCTTCTCGATTCTTCATGTACATGTATCTTGGTTTTTAATGTAAAACACAGTAGAGATATTTCCAAAAATAATAATTGTGCTTACATAACAATTGTGCAACATTCACTGATTAATTCAACTCTTACATCCACATTTGAAATTGATTGCAGCTATATTAAAATGCACTCCAAGTACCTGAATAAAAGAGTTTTACATTGCAAATTTGGTCCTGAGTAAAAGGTATAGCCAAGTTTTCTAGAAGCAAAGATATGTCCTTAACCCAAGGGATATTATGCCTAAAATACAATTCAAATTGAATACTGGAAGTCTGAATTTTGTTCCAATCGCTTCATAGGATGAACTTTATAATTTACGAATACCTTTTAAATATGCTTTCTATAATCTTCTTTCTATACAAAATGTGGAGTTTTTCTTCCTCATCTTTCTCATTCCATTTTATCGTTTCATGCATCTAAGGATAGGGTTTTGACAAATGAGGTTGTCAGGTTTTGTGAAGAACATATTGGTGAGGACYTGGAAGAGATCAAAGGCTACCATAATCACAAAATACATTCCACTGTTTTTAATAGTTAGAGATTTGATGAGGTAATCTCAAACCCCATTCTTTGCATAGTTTTTTTTCTTTATGTTGTTTGTTTATGGATATATCATATACTGATCTCTTCTTATGCCCTTTTCCATTTAAGGGTGGAACAACTGAGATTGCTAAGCAAAGTAGAAAAGGCAGGCATATTATCTCCTACCAAAAAGTTATGTTTCTGTCTTTCTAAAATTGAAAGCCAAGGTATTCTTTCAAAAGAACATGAGCTAGGTATACTTTCAATAGTCACTGATCCTAACACACCTAGAGCGCTTCTAAATCTAGCAATATCTCTTCTGATTGTAGGGCCATTATGTGCCTATTTTGTTCCTAATGACTCAAGTTGGGAAGTAGCATTGCAATTTGTAGTAACTTTGTTGTTTGTTTTCGGTGGGCCTACAATATTTTCCAGATCAAATTTGATGTCAGAGTTGTAGAACTCAAGCTAAGAATCAAATTAAGTATTTATTCATATTCATCGTTCTTTTTGTTTGGGTTTACTACGTTTAATATTCTGAGGTAAGAGATTAATGGAGTGAATGTAGACCACTGAATTTCAGGGAATTCAATCAAGATGAATGATAGACATTATGGAAGTTGGACCTACAAATGAACATTCTGGGTTGAGAAACTGCCAAGTTCACATCGGTTAGGCCGGTATGTGTTTGAGGAAATTATCAGGGACTCTTCGACTTCTTCTTTGTGCGATACCAACATTTTTGCAGATTCCATGCAAAAAAAGCATTGGATTTTAGGAAGTAGAATGGAAATAGAAGCACCATGGTTTCTCTCAGGTGGTTTTGGATACCTTCAATGCACTCACTTATTTAAAAGGCTGAATTTTGTTCCAATCACTTTACAAGATGAAATTTTAATTTACGAATACCTTTTAAATATACTTTATGTAATCTTCTTTCTATACAAAATGAGGAGTTTTTCTTCCTCATCTTTCACATTCCATTTTATCATTCATGCATCTAAGGATAGGGTTTTGAGAGATGAGTTTGTTGGGTTTTGAGAAGAGAATATTGGTGAGGAATTGGACGAGATCAAAGGCTACCATAATCACATAATACATCCCACTACTTTTTACAGTTAGAGAGTTGACAAGGTAATCTCAAACCCCATTCTTTGCATAGTTTTTTTTTCTTTTTGTTGTTTGTTTATGGATATATCATATGTTGATCTCTCATTCAAAGGTGGAACAACTGAGATTGCTAGCTATATGGTAATGCAATTTACATCGATCAAAGAATATGGATATGAATATGGTAAGACATAGTTCATAGAGTTTCCTGAATATTAAATACATCTCTGATCTTAAAATAATATAACCTTCTAAATTTATATGGACGTTTCCTTTTCTCTATTTTGAGGATATGCTAGTTATTTTATAATATTTTGTTTTGATAATATAAATTACAACTATATTGATTGATTTATTTATTATTATAAATGTTTTTATTGTGTTTTGTTTTTTATTAACAAAATTATATGATGAAAACTTAAAAGATAAAAATATATCATAATAATATTTATATAGAAGAATTTGAAACTTTGAAATCGTAAAATGATATGCATGAAAAACACATTACCGTGTCATTTGAAACATGCATCATACGTATTAACTATACAAAGAGCATACATCATACGGCCACTGGATATGCGTTGCGTATTATTTGGTAGATTCAGAGCCCCTAGATCGCTATTATTTTCTCCGAAGATTCTCCAATTTTGATGTTGTGAATTTGCAACCCAACCAACCCCATTGTTTAGTCAATTCGATCGCCCCATTATGCTTGGTTTTTCCATGGCTTCTCAGGAACTAATTGTATTATGCTTGGTTTTGCCAATTAGGGTCGCACCGGAATCACAGGTTGTTAACAAAATGGAGAACAGTCATTGCAACTCATTCACACACAAATAACAGTTTGTATTACTTTAGATCCAACCAATTCCAAACATAGGTATGGAGGTTGAGATATTATCTCAACAGCTCCTACAAAATCTCAAACCAACTCCAAACTAATCTCTAAATTAATCATTAATTCTAACACAGGTGCCACAGCTTGGAAATGTCAGAAACTGATCATATTGTTCATGAGCACCCCACCATTGTGGCTCAGCAACCCGGTGAGGTTCAACTCAATCCCCACCATCACATTATCACGGTTGAGGTTCAGCAACTCGATTCCAGCAACTCGGTTCCAGCAACTCGATTCCAGCAACCCGGTGAGGTTCAACTCGATCCCTTTCGCAGTCGAGGTGGTTCTCCATATGGAGAGAACTCTATGCCTTTATGTTCGGTCTGGGATAGTCTTGATGTGTGTCCACGGGTCTGACTTGGTATATCCTTCTCAGACGCCTTCAATCTCTATCAGAAATTCTGGTCAAGCTCTGCAGCTCTCAAGACCTAATAATTTGCAATGGAGTAATGAAGTGGCCAAACTCACCTAATAATTTGCAATGGAGTAATGAAGTGGCCAAACTCCAACTAGATGACTTGCATTCATGGGCTAGGCAATAGTGTCATAGATTATGTGATATATGATATCTCGTTTCCAACCAAATATAAACTTTTGACCTTAAGGGACTGGAATTCCTACCTTAAAAGTCTTTACGAGTTCCTTAATGCCATGGACACCATTCTTATTGTCCCTACCGAGGATGAAGTTTTTTCTTTAGATGACATAGAGTTCAGGGTTAAGCAGGTTGCAAATGGGAAAGCTAAGGACATTGAAGGCTACCAAGCTAAAAATTTTAAAATTGAAGGGCCTATCCTTATCCCTCACATACATAAGCTCTTCAATTTAGCAGTAAAGCAGGGATTCCTTAAACCCTGGATGAAAAGCCTCATTGTTCCTATTTTTAAAAATGGGGATAGAAACATTCCCTCTAATTATAGGACCATTATGATTACCCTGATTTTAGCCAAGCTTTATGGAATTATTTTGGAAAAGAAGATTAGCCTTTGGTTAGAAAGTCACGGTAAAAAAGATAAAGGCAAGGATGGGTTTAGGAGATATCATTCAATTGTGGACCATCTTGTTACCTTTAGGATCATTCCATAGGAGTTTCGCAATACTAAAACCAATCTTTTGTGTTGTTTTGTTGAATTTAGAAAAGATTTTGACACGGTTCCTACGAAAAGCCTTTGGAATAGGTTGGAAGAGATAAAAGTGTCTCTCGAGTTGAGGGTTGTTGCAATAAGGATGTATGAGAACGTTATTTCTAAGTTTAAAAATACCGAGGGTTGTTCAAAAGAGATTAACTGCAATATTGGAGTCAAACAAGGTTGTCCCTTGTCCCCTACCCTTTTTGGCATATACATTGACAAGTTATAAGATTGCTTGAAAAAAGTAGGTTGTGTCGACCCTGCTCTCACTGGTATAGTCATCAATATTCTTCTTTATGCGGATGATATCGTTCTTATGGAAATGATTCCCCATGATCTTGAAAACCAACTAAGAATTCTCAAGGAGTTTTGCTCCAATATGGGTATGACTGTTATATTGATAAGGCTAAGGTCATGATTATTAAATCCAATAAGATCACTTATAATACCTTCGTATATGAAAACAAACACTTGGAGGAAGTGACTTCATAAAAATATATTGGAATTGATATTCACCACAAGCTCAACTGGAATTATAACATTGAGAAAATGATTATTGGGGAATGGAAAACTTATTATGGGTTTGAAAAAAATTGTAAATCAGTCAATATTTGGAGTTGGGATAAGAAGCAAATCCTCTTTGAGACTCTTGTTACACATGTTATTCTTTATGGATGTGAATTCTAGGGCTGTAGTATCTCTCGTGAATCTTGGAGAAAGATAGGGAAAATACAAAAGAATTTTATAATCTATCATCTCAAGATTAAAGGAAATACGCCCTATCCCATCCTCCTCTTAGAAACAAGTCTATCCCCCATTGAGAGCATGACTATGAATATATACCTAGTGTATAAGAACAAGTTAAACAACATGGAAGACAAGAGGTTTCCTAAAATAACTTCAAAATTGAGTCGCAACCACCATCGACTCAAGCGAGGATGGCATAAAGATGCCCAATCTGGGCTAAACTATTGGGGAATCATGGAAGACACCATTTTGTAGAATAAAGATACTATTAAAAATATCATCAAATCAAAAGTTAAGGAGAAAATGTGGTGTGATAAAGAGTTAGAGAAAAAAAAAATTAGGGTATTATAAGGATGTAATCAACCGTAATCCAGAAGATCAAAATTATCTATATGTTTTGACAAGTGTAAAGAAAAAATTAAGCATTGCTAAGATACGAACAAATTATCACGAGCTCTATAGTGAAATTGGGCATTAGTCAATTCCTAAAACACCATGGGATGAAAGATTGTGTCACCTTTGTGACACTAAAAAGGTTGAATATGAAAAGCAATTTCTCTTAGATTGTCCAGCCTATACCCAGATTAGATCGCATTTTCAAAATATTTGTCACACTACCAACCTTCCTAATCTCTTAACTCAACAAAACTATGGTGATGTTGGAAATCTTCTCTTAATGCTTTTCGAGGACACAAAAAAATTCTAAAGAATCGCAAGTAATCACTTGTGTAACATCCCCGGGCGGGCAAATTCCACTGCACAGAACACACTTATACTTATATATATATATCAAATGCATATGAAATAAAAAATAATGAAGTTAAATGGCTTAACAGAGTAAACATACAATTACTGCCATCATACAAAATTAATGAAATCAACACTAAACATCATCACAATGGAATGCATGATAAGATAGTAAGTATCACAGACTAACATCACATATAAATTAAAAACAATATTAATACTTGTCTTTGAAACTGGAGTAATTCCACCAACCATGTGCAGACCTTCCTAGAACCTCCCAGCCTTAAACCTCACTTATCATCATGCTCAATAGTGGGTCACCCCCGATCTGGGACTAAGCTCCACCCAAGGTAAGGGAATCCTAGACTAGGCTAAGGTTATAGGGAAACTGCACAGAGCAACCAGAAGGATTCTCTCGAGGAGCCTTCTTACGCCCACTACTCACAGACTCTCATTCCCCACATGCATGTTCTGCCTGAGAGTATACACCTTCACAAGCAGAGTCCATCGATGCTCGCCTCTTCTCTGTGCCTCAGAAACAAGCCGGATCAAGAATTATCAGAGCTCTGAAGCTAGTGCTGGACTCTCTCTGGGAGAAAATCATTTCCTAGCAGACTCTCTCTCACCTGGAGGGAGTTTCTCACAGGCATGCCAAACTGCTTATTCTACCATGGGCCTGACAACCCGCTTCTTCAGCACACTCTTCGGCTCAATTCCAATCGGGTGAGGGAAACCACAACAACATCAGCACTCAGTTGATTACAATTCATAAACATGATTACAACATGGCTCGTCCTTGAAGATATTACAATCCCCTCCTCTTATTTTTGCACTGTCCTTAGTGAAACTTTCACACAGTATTAGCAAGATTTCCAAAATATTCAAAAAGATGTGGGTATTCTGCTCGCATAGCATCCTCATGCTCCCATGTCGTGTCCTCAGGACCATACCAGTGTCCATTAGACCTTTACAAGCCCTATAACTCGATTCTAGAGCTGTTTGCTTCTGTCCAATATGCGCACAAGATGCACTTGCAGGACACCTTCTTGCTCCACCTGAATCACATTCCAATCGATAACATGATTAGCATCAGGTATATATTTCTTAAGCGATGAAACATGAAACACATTATGTATAGTCATGGATGCAGGTAATGCAAGCATATATGAAATTGGCCCAATCTTTTCTAGGATTTCAAATGGACCACAAAATCTGGCTGCCAACTTGGCACAGTTTCCCAACTTCGGGGAACTTTTGTTAGCTTTTACTTTTAGGAAAACATGGACACCCTCTTTAAACTCTATGTGGGTTTTGTTTTTATCAGCATAACTCTTCTGCTTGTCTTGGGCAGCTTTCAAATTCTGCTTAATTTTTAGCATCTGTTCTTCCATTTCCTTGAGCAACTCTGGCCCAACTACTGCTTTGTCAGGTGGATTATCCCAGCTTACTGGAGCATTTCACTTTCTGCCATAAAACACTTCAAATGGGCTCATCTTCAACGATGCTTAATACCCATTGTTGTAGGTGAATTCTACCAAGTGCAGGTAGTCTTCCCATTTCGATGGTTTGTCCATCACATGCATCCTTAGCATATCTTCTATTACTCTGTTCACCCTCTCTATCTGTCCATCAGACTCCGGATGATAATTTGTATTGAAATTTAGATTCATTTTGAATCCCTTGAATAACTCTTTCCAGAAATTTGGGGTAAATTTTGGGTCTCGGTCGGGCACAATCGTATAGGGAATTCCGTGCAATCGCGCCACTTCCTTCATAAAAATATCAACAAAATCTATTGCCTTATGAGTGGTGTTTAACAGAATGAAATGGGCATATTTTGTAAGCTTGTCCACCACCACCATAATGGAATCATGTTGCTTGCCTGTTTTGGGCAATCCGGTGATGAAATCCATCGTTACTACTTCCCACTTCCACTCAGGAATGGGTAAAGGTTGCAGCAACCCTGCTGGGTGCCTGTGCTCATCTTTAACCTTTTGGCATTCCATACATATGGCAATGTATTCTGCAAAGTCTTTCTTCATACTTGGCCAGAAATAATGGCTCTTGACTGTTGCCACAGTTTTCTAATATCCAGGGTGCCCTGCATAAGGGACATTATGCATTTCATGAAAAATCATATGTTTTAAGTCCTAGACATTAGGTACATAAATTTTGTTCTAGTAGAGAATTATTCCATCGGTTCCCAATTTATAATTTTCCACTTTCTGTGGAATCTCACCTTGATGTAGCTTTGCTACCAGCTCCCTGTACTGCAAATCTGTATTTGCAGCCTCCAACATTCTTCCCTTTATATTAGTTTGGTACATGCTAATGGTTGTAGCATGTAAGTTGTGCACCTTCTTGCTGAGTGCATCAGCCACCTTGTTTTCCTTCCCTTTGATATGCTTGATATTGAAGTCATATTCACACAGAAACTCCAGGCACCTACTTTGCCTAGCATTTAGGGTGGGCTGGTCAAACAAGTATTTCAGATCGTTGTGGTCTGTTCTCAATTCAAATCTCCTCCCCATGAGGTAATGTCTCAATTTCCTCAGAGCGTGAACGATTTCTGTCAACTCCAAATCATGAATGGCATAATTCTTTTCATGCTCTTTCAACTTCCTGGACTCGTAACAGATTACAAATCCATTATGACTGAGGACTCCTCCCAATCCTTCTTTGCATGCATCGATGCACACCACACAATCCACATTTGGGTCGGAAATCTTCAGGATTGGAGCACTGGTTAACAATTGCTTCAATCGTTGGAAGCTTTTCTCACACTCTTTAGTCCACTAAAACTTCTTTTCCTTCCTTTGCAAGGAAGTGATAGGGTAGGCTATCTTTGAGAACACTGCGATAAACCTTCAGTAATGACCCGCTAGTCCCATAAAGGATCTAACTTCCGCCACATTCCTTGGTGTTGACGATTCTCTGATGGCCTCAATATTCTAAATATATACAACTATCCCATCCTTCAAGATAATATGCCCCAAGTAATGGATTTGTTCCTGATAAAATGAGCATTTGCTCAACTTGGCATACAACTGGTGCTCTCTCAGCACTTGTAGCACGATCCTCAGGTGTTTTTCATGCTCTTCCTATGACTTGGAATACACCAGAATGTCATCCAGGAATACTATGACAAACTTGTCTAGATAGTCCCTGAATACACCATTCATCAAGCACATAAAAAATACAGGTGCGTTTGACAGCCCAAACGACACAACTGTGAACTCGTAATGACCATACCTTGTTCTAAAGGAATTCTTGCTGATGTCTTCATCCTTTGTTCTTACCTGGTGATATTCTGATCTGAGATCTATCTTCGAAAATATCTTCACATCCTTCAACTAATCGAAGAGGTCATCAATCCTCGACAGAGGGTACTTGTTCTTGACAGTTACTTTGTTCAATTGTCAGAAATCGATGCACATCCTCAACATTCTGTCCTTCTTCTTCACAAACAAGACTGGGCCACCCCAAGGTGACACGCTTGGGCGTATGTACCCCTTCTTCATAAGCTCTTCAAGCTGCAATTGTAACTCTTTTAGCTCTGGCATACTCATTCTATAAGGAGATTTTGACACTGGAGTTGATCCAGGCATCAAATTTACAGAGAAATCAATATCTCTCTTCGGAGGTAGTCCAGGTACCTCCTAAAATACATCTTCAAAATATTTTAGTACTGCATGGTCTCCAATATTTGAGACCTCATCCTTAGATTCTTCCTCCATATGGGATGCAAACAATTGACAACCTTTCCTGTAGCATTTATTCAACTGTAATGCTGAAATTTCTCTGACAACTACAACTCTGGGAATTCCTTGGACTGTTTTCTAATTACCCTCTTCATCCAGGCAATTAAATTCCTTGTTACGACAGTCTAGGAGGGCATGGTGTTGGTCCAACCAGTCCATCCCAATTAAACAGTCATAAGAGCCTAAAGGCAGAATATTCAATTCATCCTTCGTGCTCAATCCTTTCATCTCCACAGGACAGGACTTAACCAACTCAATGACTTTCCTCTTGGCTCCTGTAGCCAACTTCACTAACCAAGAGTTTTCATGTTTGATTCTTGATAAATGCAAACCTTCCACCACTCTAGGATCTATATAACTATGGCTAGCCCCTTAATCAATTAAAACAGTAAGAAGTCAGTTGTTAATCATACCTTCCACTTCAATCATGTGCGATTGAAATTCATCTTGCTTGTTGTCTAGGGCTGCGTAGATCCTTGGTATTCTACTACCCATGTCCTCCACTATTTCATCTTTCTGAACATTGTGGATGACTCTCACTTTATCATTTCTGTGGGGGAAATATCTGTACCTATGGTTTCATTTACAACCCCAACACTCCATAAGTGTCTACCTTGGCAATTGACCACCCACTTTAGCCTTTCTGGGCTCTCTAAAATATGGATGTCCCTGAGGACTGTTTCTGAAAAAGGGAGGCTTGTTTCCCTTCTGCCTTTGTTCCTTATTGAACTTCTTCTTGTCTTCACAAGCTTTCTAGAAGGTAGTATTTTCTCTTTGTTGTTCATATAAACATTTCTCTTTTCTTATTGTTTCTTCCATAGACTTAGGGTCATCATATTTAATCTTGTCACCAATAGAAGGTGGCAATCAACTTAGATACCTCTGAATCTTGATAGTCTCCTCCTTGATGAATGTAACATACTTCAACAGTTCCAAAAATCTTCGCTCGTATCCATCAATGGTCATGTTGTCCAGTTTGAGTTCAAAGAAATCTTTCATCTTTCTGTCATAATATCGTTTAGTCGAATATTTCTTCTCGAGATACCTCTTGAATTCCTTCCAAGTGATATCTTTCTCTCTAATGTGTTGCACCTGCATAAGATGATCCCACCACATGGATGCTTTTCCTTTCAACTGATACATCGCAATTCTTCCTTCGGCATGAGAGGAATAATTCTGTAATTGGAAGTATTTCCTCATGCCTAACACCCATGTCTCAGCATCTTCTTCCTTCTGGTGTTCTCCATCAAACGTGGGAGGCTTAATCTTATTCATTTCTCCTTTCAGTTCATCCACCCCAGACCTCCTATGCTTCCTGGTAGGTGATGGGCTTGAACTACTGTGTGCTTTCTTACCGAAATGCTTTTTGGAGTGACGACGATGTATGCTAACACTCCTCGATCTTCTTTTTCTCTCAGGGGTCCTGCAACTCCCTGTTTTTCTTGTGTCACTCTCCGTTTCCCATTTCCTTTCTATTCTTTCCAGACTCTTCAACATCTTTAATTTGAATTCACCCTGTTGATCCCTGACTCTCATGAGCTTTCAGCTATCAGCTCAGCAAGCCTGGGCATCTTTATGCAATCTTTCAATGATTTTCATCATATGCCCTTCCTTATCCATTTCTTTTCTATGCCCATTGGATTTTGATCCTTCGACTCCCATGTTGGCATCCCTTCCTTCTCTTTCATTCTCTGAATTGGAGGCAATTCATGCCTCTTCCATTTCTTTGCACTCGATGACAATTATGACTGGTTTTGGCACTAACTAAACTTATGCAAATACAATGTGCAGACAACCGGAATTTGTCAGGTCATTAATCCTTAACAAATTCCATAGCATTCAAAAATAGCTTGATTCAAGAAATGTTCAGTTTCCATGAATTTTCTGAGCTCTTCTCGGCTCTGCAGTACACTTAGGCCATAGACCTTTTCTCTATTTTCCCCAACCCCACATGACCAAGGGTTGTGACCAAGCGCTATATCTACAAGGTTCTCTAAACAAAACTTCGGGGTTTCAGGTTTCGATCCTTGAGGTTCTCACACTCACTTTCCTCTCCAACTCCCGACTTTCAAACTTTCAACCTTTCTCACCCCTGGGCCCATAGCACCGCTATCACTAACTAAGGTGGTGACACGTGGTGTCCTTAAGAAGGTCCACGTAACCTTGGGTGACGCCATTTGGCCCTACTGCGTCTACTTTTCCTTCAGGACCCACTCGAACGGGGCACACATCCCTTGTGTCCTCATCGATCCGAGTGACATCATCCCAACCCAATACTTTGGCTCATCGGGATTCGATTATTTCGAGCCTCGGGAGTTTGTGCATCAGCACCACCCATTCTCCCGATGGGCAAACTTCTAAAATGTCGACAATTTGGAGTTCCTAATCTAATGGTCGTGACTTCCCCATGATCTGACGACTTAGATCTTGTCAGGATTTTGCGTATCGTGATTTCCACACTCCTGTGCAACTCCAAAGGGTTCTAAACCTTGTGCACGTTCCCTAGATCCAACGATCAAGTTTTCTTCCTCCGATCTACGGTGTCGATCTTTTCAGGATTTCGGAGTTTCGTGCATCGGGAGTTCGTGCCTCAACACATCTCACTTTTCCTGATAGTCGAATCCCAAAAAGGTTTCCAGGATAACTCTCCTGCACCTTCTCTAGATTTGACGGTCGTGAGGGATCTCCTTTCTTTTCGATCAGATCCAACAACTCCAACGCTTCTTGCATTGATATCTCTCTCTCTCTCTCTCTATGGCCAAATACCACGCCGACTGCAGTTTTATTCTACCGCTACTCCTACTGAGCTTCTTAACACAGCCAAGTAACTCCTTGGCACTCAGGAATGCTCTAAGGCTCGAAATTGGTTTCTCCAACACAATTTCACTTGACACCTTGGGTACAAAGACCACTTATCTAGCGCATCTAGGCTCAATGTGGAAACTATGGCTCTGATGCCATACTGTAACGTCCCCAACCTTCAATCCCACGGTCAGGAAAACACTACTGCATGGAATATATATATATATATATATATATATATATATATATATATATATCATATGCATATGAAATAAAACAATAATGAAGTTAAATGGCCTAATAGAGTAAACATATAATTACTTCCATCATACAAAATTAATGAAATCAACAGTAAACATCATCACAACGAAATGCATGATAAGATAGTAAGTATCACAGACTAACATCAGATATAAATTAAGAACAACATTAATACTTATCTTTGAAACTGGAGTAACTCCACCAACCACGTGCATACCTTCCACGAACCTCCCAGCCTTAGACCTCACTTCTCATCATGCTCAA
>ML783015.1:1089235-1104880 GCA_009831015.1 Picea engelmannii
GCCAGCGGCATCCAAAACCCTAACCCAATGACCTGGATTAGTCCAAAACCCTAATTCCTTAACTGGAAATAGAAAACCATCGGCAAAAAACCATGTGCCGAAAAACCACCTAATATCATGTGGTCCCGGAAATATGTCGGCCTAGCGAAAATATGTCGGCCCAAAAAAAAAAAATTCGGGGGCGCTGCCCCTGCACCCCCCTCTTACCCCCCTGCGCGCTCGGTGCAGGCGCTTAGGCACTACTACTCGTGCAAAGAATATAACACATACCCAACATAATGGTAGAAGTTACTTTAGCTTTTTTTCCCTAGAAGGAAACCCTCTCTTATGAGGGAATTGTATTGCAAAAGTGTATTATTGTGAATATTATATTCTGAGAGAGGAGACTGCGAGAGAAAGAAGTGGAAGTTACAATGGGTGTGTTGTAGGTTGTATCCCTTCATTTTTCTGGATAATAATAAAGGAAGGACTTGATAATTTATTTGGTGGATGTAGCCCGCACTGGGTGAACCATGTATATCTGTGTCTCTACTGCATTGTGTATCTTTTGTTATTTATTTTTGCATTTGTTTTATTTTATTGCTTCGTGGTCCTGTTTTTATAACAACTGGTATCATAGTGAAAGGTAACTCGTAGGAAGAGAGGGTTCATATTTCTAGAGGGAGCAATGGCGGAAGATGGAAAGTTTAGGGTCGAGAAATTTAACGGCCAAAATTACTAGTTATGGAAGATGCAGATGGGATATTATTTATATCATAAGGATCTATTCCTACCATTGGGTGGAATAGAAAAGAAGTCGATGACCCTGAAGGATGAAGAATGATAGGTTCTTGACATAAAGGCACTAGGAACGATGCGGTTGAGCTTGGAAGCATCGGTGGCTTTCAATATTTCAAAAGAAAAGAAAACGAAGGAGTTGATGGACACATTGAATAAACTGTATGAAAAACCCTCGGCATCCAATAAGGTATTTCTAATGAAGTTATTATTTAATATGAAGATTTCAGAAGGTGGGTCTATTGCAGATCACTTAAATGAATTTAATATGGTTACTAAACAACTAAGTTTTGTAAAAGTGGAATTTTATGAGGAGGCAGGGCTCTCCTCTTCTCATGCTCATTAATAGAAAGATGGAATAGCTTGGTCATGGATGTAAGTAACTTTGTCTCTGGTTCAAACACTCTAAAATTTGATGATGTTGTTGTTGTTATCCTTAGCGATGAAATGCAATGGAAAATCACAGGTGAGACATCAGGTAATGCATTAAACATGGAAAACAGGGGAAGACAAAAGGATAGAGGAAAGGGCCCAGGGAACCATGAAAATTCTAGGAAGGGTAGATTCAAATCCAAACTGGGAAAGATAGAGTGCTTGAATTTTGGGAAGAGAGGATATCTGAAGAAATACTGCAGAGCTCCAAATAAACAAAGAGATGAATCGTAGGAAAAAAATGAGGAAGCAAATGTAATAGGTTATGTCTTACAAAATGATTTGATTCTTTCTGTAGATAATATTTCTGAGTCTTGGGTAGTAGATTTGGGGGCTTCATTTCATGCCACGTCCCATAGGAAACATTTTATAGATTATGTTCAAGGTGATTTTGGACAGTTTCATTTGGGTGATGATGCACCATGCAAAATTGTTGGAATGGGAAATGCAAAAATAAAGCAAAAGAATGGAAACCAATGGTTGTTGAAAGAGGTCAAACATGTTCCAAATTTAAGGAAAAATCTAATTTCAGAAGGGAAGCTAGAAAGTGAAGGTTGTATATCTATATTTACAGATAAGGAATGGAAGGTCACCAAAGGATCATTGGTAATAGCAAAAGGAGAGAAGGTAGGTACATTGTATTTATGTACTCGTAATGTTGATTCTTCTATCTCTTTAGATTCTACAGGAGTGGATACAACACTTTGGCATCATAGGCTTGGACACATGCATGAGAAGTGGATGCATATAATTCAAAAAATGAATTTGTTGCCAGATCTTAAACAAATTGATTTGGACTTCTGTGAGAATTGTGTTTATGGAAAACATAAGATAGTCATATTTCTCAGAGTTGGAAAAGAAAAGAAGAGTGAAATTTTAGAGCTTGTGCATACAGATGTATGGGGAGCAGATCAAGTATCGTCTCTTGGTGGATCTTGTTATTATGTTACTTGTATTGATGATGTAATTAGAAAAACTTGGATTTATTGCATTCGACAAAAATATGATGTTCTTGATACTTTTAAGAAATAGAAAGATTTGGTTGAGAATGAGACAAGAAAACAGTTGAAGTGTCTCAGATCAGACAATGGAGGTGAATATTGCAACAAGGATTTTGATGATTACTGTTCATACCATGGGATTAGTAGAGAGAAAATAGTTTCAGGAACACCATAAGGAAATGGTGTGTTAGAAAGGATGAACATGACAATCATGGAGCGTGTAAGGAGTATGAGATTGCATGCAGAGTTTCCCTTATAGTTTTGGGAAGATGTTGTAAATATTGTTGTTTACTTGATAAACAAAGGATGTTCAAGTTATTTGGATGGTGGAATTCCATAGGAGACATGGATAGGTAAAAAGGTAAACTATTCATTTCTGAAGACTTTGGGTTGTGAATAATTTGTCCATATTGATAAAGAAAATAGAACAAAGCTTGAAGAAAAATCTAAGAAGTGTACCTTTATTGGATATGGTGTTAATGATTTTGGTTATCGCTTATTGATCCAGATTTAGGAGTAGAACGAACCAATTAAAAGAATGAATACAATAAACACAGAGATATGAATAACACAAATATCCAGTGAACAATTTCTTCTATTAAATAATGAAATAAGATGAAACTGTAAAACTGTAGAACTGAAACACTTTCTCGAATGGTGGTAGTTATCTCTGAGAAGAGATGTGGATGCTATGTGCATCCATATAAGCATAATGGATTACAATGAGGCTCCAAAGGCCTTTTTATATTACTCATGAATTCCAAAACCGTATACATCCAAAAACCAAACCCTAGAAGGTGAAACACCAAAAGCTATGTGGGCCCTATGGGTAAGTTGGTGTAATTTGGTACCTCAACTTTTGAGGGTTGTAACTTTTGCATATGACCTCTATTTTAGGCGTGTGATAGCCCATTGGTAATGTCTTTTAGAGAGATACACATGCCATCATCAAACTACGACTCTGTCTACAGTTTTTCTATGGTGAGAAAAAAAAAACGTTTAGGGCCCCAAAACGGCCCTGAAAGTACAAAAAGATGTGCCGACATGAAAACATACAAAATAATCCAGTTGGATCAAAAGAGAGGCCACCCATATCCACTTGGAGGATGTGTGGGGCTTCATACAACCCTAGAAGTGTACAACCCACAATTACAAAGTAGTACAAAAGAACGTGATGAAGAAAAAACAAACATGAGGAGCCAGTTGGAATAGGTGGGTGGCCACCAATATCCACCCGGATTAGTTATGGGATTATGAAAATCAAAAAATCATTAGGAGTAGAGATGTCATATTCAATGAGAAGGTCATGTATAAATATTAGTTGCAGGGAAGGAAACAGGAAGAAGAAAAACCAAAATACACAGTTCTTGATGAGATCACTGAAAAAGAAATTTGAAAGGTGCCAGAAAATAAAAAATGTACAACAACAAGAGAAACATGTACCTCAATCTCCTACAAGTATTGTTAGAATATCTACCAAGTTAAGTAGACCCAATGAACGATACTCTCCTTCATTGTACTATTTATTGTTTACTGATTTTGGTGAACCAGAAAGTTATGAAGAGGCAATGCAGGTAGACACTAAAAGGAAGTGGGAGCAAGGCATGAAAGAGGAAATTGATTCCTTGGTAAATAACTAGACTTGGGACTTGGTTCAATTGCTTGCAGAAAAAAGAGCTTTGCAGAATAAATGGGTTTACAGGTTGAAGGAAGAAGATGGAAGAAAAATGAGGTACAACGATAGACTTGTTGTAAAGGGGTTTGCACAAAAGAAAGCTATATATTTTGATGAAATGGTTTCTCCCATTGTTAAGATGACTTCAATTGGGACTATTTTAAGTCTTATGGCAGTAGAAGATTTGCATCTTGAACAATTAGATGTAAGAACAATGTTTTTCCATGGGGATTTGTATGAGTAGATTTATATGCAACAACCATAGTGTTACACATTATTTTCGTAACCCCTATGACCATTAATGATGTAAACCGATCCTTTGTCTTGAGAAGGATCAATGGCCTGAATCCATGAAGAAGAATGAAGATACATTTTCTTAGAGAGATGGAATTATACTTTTCCTTTTTCAAAAAACATAGAAAAAGGGATCATCGCACCTTGCTTAGTGTTAAGGGGGCAACGATTTTTGTACGAAGGAAAAAGAGCATCTTCTCGATTCTTATAGAATAGAAGCTTCGAGGGTGAGTTTGTCTCCGATTGGTTTGGATCTGAGTCGCATCCCTCATCACTTGGGATCATCTTAACCTCCTCACCCTATCCTTTTCAGCTTATAAGAGAGAAGAGTTCTCATGGGAAAAGTTAGTTGGATTGAGTTGGCTAGTTTTTGGTGTGAGCTTGAGTAATTTTTGTAGCTTTGGGCTTTGGTTTGTCAAGATAGATTGTTGGTCTCAAAATCCATGGAGAAAGAAGTGTATGGGAAGCAAGGAACTGTTGGAAGGGACCTTACAACATCAAGGCATTGGTTGTATTCTCCTTTTCATATATTTAATACATTGATATATTTATGTCCCATAAAATTGGTCTTATTTTATTGCGTGACTCCTTGATCACATACATAGGTTTTGTTGGGTATACGTTGTTTCTTTCAATTTGTTGGAATGTGTCTTTTTACAGGTTCAACATCCCATAAGCCTTGTAACGGAGTGGGGATGACACTAGCGAGGACAAACAACGTTTAAAAGGTATGCCATTTATCTCTTGTTAGTTAGTATGCTTGATAATTAAAACTTAGGGAAAGTTTTATATTCTGTCTTATTTTGTTCTAGTTTCGTGGTGAAACTAGGGAGATATGTTTGTGTCCGCACTTACCGATTTGTTCGATAAAAAAATTGGCGACCATACTGGGGAACAAATTGTTTTCCTAGTTTGGTTTTATTTCTTGATTTGATTTCATGGGTTTTGTTTCTGAGTCACTAGGAGATCCAGATTGACTCTTTGACTCTTTAATTTCACTGGAAAACCTTCATGCTTTTTATTTTTTATTTTTTTTCCTTTGATCGTCGCACCCTGCTTTGAGAGATAGTGCAACAATCTAGGATCGACGCACTTTGCCTTTAGACGCATTGACACATCGTCACACTATATTTTTCTCTAGCTCGCGACAAGCAAGGATCGTCTCACTGTGTTAATCCTACAACCTGCGACGATTGTGGAAAAAAATGATTTTTGATGGTTTTTCTTGCCCAAATCTGAGATATGGTTTTGGGGTGATTTGTTGAGTTTGATTACATTCAGCTTGAAAATTTTGAATTTTCTTTTAGCTATCTTTGAAATAAAAAAAAATAATTTCTTGTTGTGCATTAGATTGGGGGCATCCTTGCATTTGAAGTAGTGAAATTGCATGGTTTTTGGCCTTTTTGGTCTTGAATTATTGTTGTGCATTAGATTGGGGGCAAAGAATCGTGTATTGGTGTACAGTCTCTTTGGCTCATTTCTTGAATATCTTGATATTGATGAGTTTAATAAAATTTTGGGACATTACACATCTGGGAATGATAAATGTTTTCTCCTTCTCATAATATAGCTTTCATCGAAGTGAAATATTTGCATTCTCATTTCTTTGCATTGTTTAGAGTCGGTCAAAACATCATTTAGTCCAGGCCATTTTTCCTCTTGAGTAAACAACAACCTTAAAATAAAGCGTTTATAAAAATTGATTAGACATTTTTATATTTCTGGTAGCAAACCTACAGTAGATTAGTTGTAGGGCTTTGGAATAGGTGTGAAAGATAACATTCCAAATATGAAAACAAACATAGTATCTTGTAATAGGGAGAGTTCAAATCTACTTGCTACATTTTTTCCTGGGAATCCCTTCTAACACAAGGGTCAATCATGAGGTCACATTAGGACCGACAGAGTTACTCACCATGCTTTGTTGGTCTTAGTGTAGATATTGCGCATATTATTGGGGGTCACTTGAGAAGAAAATCCTGTGGGGACCTTCTCGAGTTGATTTTGGGATTAGATACCCTACCTTTGCGCATGGATCGGACTGTCGATTGTTTCCCCGGACATCATTCTCATAATTGGTAACCTTAGTGGCTTATCTCTTTAGGGTATTTACACGAGGTGACTGTGGAGGGGCAAGTCTTTATGGTACCTGGAATCGACGTTGGTAAAACTCACTTAGGATCCTTGGAGGGTATACCTACGATTATGTGTGGGAGCTTGCACCAGGGTGTAAGTCCGTTAAGCAGGTTGTCAACATAATTTTTCCGCCCTCTCTATCTCAACCCCTTCTTACATTGTTCCCGCGACGTTGGATTTCATCACCAACTAGTGTGCTCATTGTGAGAAGGTTTTGTTTGCTTGCTTTCTTACTATATGTTTAGCGTGTGTTGTTTATTTTTTCCCTAGCAAACTCTAGGTTGGGATTTTTTTTTATGGCGTCAGTTCCCAAAACGACGAATGAAGCAACCCCTGCTCCTGGGGAGCCTTTTGTTCTTCCTTCTTATGGAAATGTTGGTCCTCCACACATCGCTACTTTGAACCTTCCAGGTCTCACAATTGGATTACCGATATTTTTTTTTTCCACTCAGGTAATCCTGAATGCAGCTAGTGCTTCATTTGCAAGAACTTCCCCCCAAGAACATCAACTTCATGTTGATCCTTCACCTTATTTACTAGTAAGATATTATTTTCCTTCGTCACCTGCAAGCTCTTCTTCCATTTCATCTTCTTCACCAAGTGAAAGCTCTGAAGCTAGTAACCCGATGAATAAGAAGAAGAAGAAAAGGAAGATTAAGAAGAAGAAAAATAAGCAAGGGTCCACAATTCCAACCACTCTCAGACATGTTGGAAAACAACTAGTTACAGTTAATCGTGTTGGGAGTGTTGATGATGTCAAGATCACCCAAACAACCCATAAGCCCAAGTACCCTTGCATTATTTGTAAGGGTAGCCATCTTCTTAAGGATTTCCCTGGTGTATCCAATGTTATAGAAGCATGGTCTACACACCCTCGCCAACCCATGTTGTCAGCCTATAAACAACATGTTGATGACCTCCCATCAACTAGTCAGGATATCGTTGGGAAGAAGAAAAGTAGAGTCAAGTTATCGTGTATTTTATGTGGAGGGATTCATCAAACTCACATTTTCCCTCATATGGATGAAGCCTCAAAATTACTACAAGACATGTGTGTTTCCCATCCTCAACTTTCGGCTGCTTACCGTAGCCTTATTCTCAACCCACTTGTAGTTGATGGAATGATCAATACAATCTGTTTGTCGGTCAATCTGGTTGATCAGGTAGTCAATCTGGTCACATCCTTTGTTGAACTAGTTGATAAAGTGGTCGATCCGATTTCATCCTCTGTCGATCCCACTCTCCAATTAGAGAGTGCAACCCAAGCGGTCGATCCATTTCTACCTGTCGACCCCATTCTCCCCTTGGAGAATGAAACCCAAGTGTTCAATTTGATTTCATTATCAGTCGATCCTATTCTCCTGCTAGAGAGTAAACATGATGTTGCCCATGTTTTTCTCGTTGATACAAAATATACCGTGCTAGGGGGAATTCCTCCTTATCCCATGGAACCTCCTCCAAGTAATGAGGCCATCCTTTTTTATTGGCGTGTGCTAACTAGACCTCATCTTCCATCTCACATTCCTTTCAAGATTACAGTACAAGTTTGTGGTCGGGACATTCCTCAGACGCTGATAGATGAAGGTTCGTCCATTAGTATTTTGTCCTCTATTGCTTGGCAAGATTTGGGTTATCCTCAGCTGGTGCCGGTTACACAGAGTCTCTTAGCTTTTAACAGAAGAACCAATCAACCTTTAGGGACACTTCCTCAGTTTCCTATAAATTTGGGAGGGAAAACTGTCTTTCTCGACATCATAGTAGTCCAAGACCCCTTAGATATCGATTTAATGCTTGGGCGATATTATGTCTATGCAATGAAAACTATTGTGTCCACTCTTTTTCATGTGATATATTTCCCTCACGATGGAAGAATTGTGACTATTGATCAACTTTCATTCGTTGGTCCTAACTCAATGACCTCCCTAAATGGTTCGTATATGCAGACAATATCACCCACCATAGATCAATTATGTGGCGTTGTCTCACATGCCTTTAGTTGTTGATGAAGATAAGTCTCTCAATGTGAGCTCAGTCCCCTATGATCTAGATATGATAGTTGACATGGTTATCTCTTCGATAGGGTATTTAGAGCTTGATATCTTTACTCCTATCGCGACCCTCAACATGGTGTCTTTCTAGAATGTTGTTCTTCCATCCAGTGAAGATCTCTTGGAAGCCATGATCTAGTTTTGTCCCTTGACATGGTGTCCTTCCAGAGCATTGTCCTCTTGGAAGACATGATCAAGAAGAGAGCTTTGAGCATGGTTTTATGATTTCAAGCTCGTTAAAAAATGAAACTAGCTGTGAGGATAGTTTTTGCATACCTATGGAAACCTCATTAAAAAATGAAACAAAGGTTACGAGCATAGTTCTTCTCCCATGTCAAGATAATTTAAAAATGAAACAGAGGTCTAGGGATTGAACCTAGATTCTCGATCATAGTTCATATTCCTGTGTCAATCTCATTAAAAAATGAAATAGATTTTTCCCCTTCTCTGTTTGAGTCAAGTCCTTCGTCTACTATTTGAAGCTTCATTTCATTCTCCTTTGTAGTCGGATGAAATGAAGCTTGGGGGGCAATGCTTACATCCTCTGGACTTCATGTTGAAGTTAAGTCTCTAGCTTCTTAAGATAGGGGATAAGTACCAACCATCCCTACATTATGTGTTGGGAAGCCTCGAGCATAGTTTCCTCTGGTTCAAGCTTATGTAAAAATGAAACCAGGTCCAAGCATAGTTTTGTTTAGTTTTAATCTTGTGAAAAAATAAAATCTATCCCAAGCATAGTTTTATTTTGTTTTAAGCTTGCGTAAAAATGAAAACAATACCGAGCTTAGTATTTGTTCTTTCTCATGCTCGTAAATTAATGAGAATGTAACTGAGTAAACATTTATCACTTTTTCAGACTCGTAAAGGTTATACGAAAAATGAACCCTCTGGAGTTCCCTTTAAGCTCTTTTTAGACTCTCTAAACATGAAAATATTGCCGAGCGACATTGTTCTTTTCACGCTTATAAAAGTATCTGAAGAAAACATCTAATGAGCGGTACATTATCACTTTTTTGGTCTCATCATATTAATCTACGAAAAAGGACTTGATGGAGTTCTCTTTAAGTTTTTTTCAAGCTCTCTAAAATTGAAAAACCCCTGAGATTTTTCTCTTTGGACTCATTAAACAAACATCAAAATACCCATATGGGATCGAACCACTCCTTCTTAGGGTTCATTAAACATACTCCGAGGGACTTGTCTGAAGGATGAGATTACGTCAACAAGCATATGTTATCCTCCTCAAGCTTGCGTAAAAATAAAGAGGTGCTCGCTAGAAATGGTTGGGGAAAAATAGGAAAGAATTGTGTCTCTGTATTTGTGTTAGTGGCAGTAATAGTCACTCTTGAACATGACACCCCCCTTCATAATTGTATCCAGGTTTGGAAATCCATTTGTCTCTCATCTGACCATCCACAAATTCATATGTTGGGTCATCCTTGAGTCAATGCTGCCAAGACCATTATCGTGTCATTCATATGTTCAAGAGAAGTCCAACCTAAACGAGCCTTCTATCGAGTCGACCATCTGTAGTTATAAATATTCTACCATGTCAGCCATCCCTGTGTTAGTTTCGAATCACTTCATACTCTGATCTACCTCAAATATTTTACATATTTCGTGTCATTGATGGGGGATACATCAAAGCCCTCCTGTTATGAGTATTTTCTTGTCGACTTCAGAAAATTATCTGGGAAAAAGACTTAGAAACTAATTAGTACCTTGGAACTTGAATGCCTTAATGGAATGTTTCCTTTCTTTCGATAGTGGGTTTTCATTATTGACCCGTGATTGGAAGATTCCATCGAGTGTTCAACCTCAACTCATACATTCACATCCATTGGATTGTACTAGTGTACCTTGGGAGTCATTGACATTAATGGTGATTCTCCTCGCACTTGTTAATGGTATTCATTAATGACCGGTAATCAAGTGGTTTCACCCATGTTCGACTTCAACACATATATTCGTATGGTTAGATTCGTACTATAAAGTGGTGGAGATGAAGACCCTGGATATTTTTTAATAGATTCAAGTTGCGTTGGAGTATATTCATATTGTATTGTTGCATAGATCCACAGTGTATGTGTCATGGTTGTGTTCAAATCTGAGTCTTTAACACATAGATCCACAATGTATTTTAGGTGGCTATGTTCAGATTTGAGTCATAATGGCATGGATTGATAGTGTATGTTTGGTGGCCATGACCTATCTTACTTGACATGGATCTTTGCATGTTGGCATTTATGCTTTGAGACATTTGTATTATGAGTATGGGAATGCCTACCTAAATGATGAAGATATTATTGTACTGTATTTCCTTATTTGTTGGCAGGTTTTTGACTGACATGTTCCTTGTTCCCTACACACACTCGATAAAGTATTTCAGCTATCACTCTATTCTAACTTCATACTTTGGGGGGATCTATGTTACACATTATTTTTTTCACCCCTATGACCGTGAATGATGTAAACCTATCATTTGTCTTGAGAAGGATCAATGGCCCGAATACCTGAAGAAGAATGAAGATACATTTTCCCAGAGAGATGGACTTATACTTTTCCTTTGTCAAAAACCTTAGAAAAAGGGATTGCCGCACCTTGCTTAGTGTTAAGGGTGCGACGATCTAGGATCATCACAGGTTGCACCACAGTGGCTTGTGACATCATCACATTTTTCTCAGTATTAAGGGTTTGATGATTTTTGTACGAAGGAAAAATAAAATCTTCTCGATTCTTATAGAATAGAAGCTTCAAGGGTGAGTTGGCCTCCAATCAGTTTGGATATGAGTCACATCCCTGATCTCTTGGGATCATCCTAGCCTCCTCACCCTATCCTTTTCAGATTATAAAAGGAGAAGAGTTCTCATGGGAAAATTTAGTTGGATTGAGTTGGCTAGCTTTTGTTGTGAGCTTGAATAATTTTTGTAGCTTTGGGCTTTGCTTTGTCAAGATAGATTGTTGGTCTCAGAATCCTTGGAGAAAGAAGTGTATGGAAATCAAGGAATGGTTGGAAGGGAACTTACGACATCAAGGCATTGGTTGTATTCTCCTTTTCATATCTTTAATACAGTGATATATTTATTTCCCATAAAATTGGTCTTATTTTATTGTATGACTCCTTGATCACATACATAGGTTTTGTTGAGTATACATTGTTTCTTTCACTTCGTTGGCTTGTGTCTTTTTACAGGTTCAACATCCCATAAGCCTTGGAATGGAGCGAGGATGACACTATAGAGGAAAAACGATGTTTAAAAGGTATACCATTTATCTCTTGTTAGTTAGTATGCTTGACAATTAAAACTTAGGGAAAGTTTTATATTCTGTCTTATTTTGTTCTAGTTTCGGGGTGAAACTAGGGAGATTTGTTTGTGTCTGCACTTACCGATTTGTCAGATAAAACATAGGGGTATGAGATCAAAGGGAAGGAAAATTTGGTATGCAGGTTGAAGAAGATATTGTATGGCCTAAAGCAAGCTCCAAGGAAGTGGTATTTGAAGTTTGATAGGTTTATGACAAAAAAAGGTTTTAGTAGATGTCATTCTGATCATTGTGTTTATTTTAAAAGGCTAGAAAATGGTAGCTATATTATATTTCTATTGTATGTAGATGACATGCTTGTTCCAAGGTCTAATATGAAGGATATAAATGTTCTCAAGAAGAAATTAACTAATTCATTTGCGATGAAGGATTTTGGTGCTGCAAAGAAAATCCTTGGTATGAGAATAAAAAGAGACAAGAAAAATCACAAATTGAAATTGTCTTAGGGTGAGTACATAGAGAAGGTGTTGGAGAGGTTCAAAATGCAGAATTCAAACCAGTTAGTACACCTTTGGCCAACCATTTCAAATTAACCAAGGAAATTTGTCCCAAGACACAAGAGGAGATGGAATACATGTCCAGGGTCCCTTATTCATCAACAATTGGCAGCTTGATGTATGCGATGTTTTGCACAAGACCAGATATTTCACATGCAGTGGGATTTGTGAGTAGGTATATGAAAAATCTAGGTAAAGAAAATTCAGAGGAAGTAAAGTGGATTCTCCTGTATTTGAGAGGTACTTCTACCCATGAATTATGTTTTGGAGGTTCAGACTATGTTCTACAGGGATATGTTGATTCAGATATGGTAGGTGGTAAAGATAGAAGGAAGAGCACCACAGGGTATATTTTTATTGTAGGTGGAACAACACTAAGTTGGATTTTAAAACTACAAAATGTTGTTTCACTTTCAACAACAGAGGCAGAGTATGTTGTTGCTACAGAGGCTAGTAAAGAGATTATTTGGTTACAGAGGTTTATGGAGGAATTGGTAAAGAAGCAGGAGAATAATAGGTTTTACTGTGACAATGAGAGTTCCATAAATCTTGAAAAGAGCTCAGCCTTCCATTCGAAGAATAATAATATAAAACTCAAGCACCATTGCATACAATCCATTTTGGAAGATAGACATTTGAAGTTGGAAAAGATACATACTAGCTAGAATCTTGCAGACATGTTAACAAAGGGAGTAACCAGGGAGAAACTGAGTTCTTGATTAATTTCAGTTGGCCTTCAAGCATGAAGGTGAAGTTGAGAAATTTTCCAAGTCCAAGGTGGAGTATAGTAAAACAAGTACAACAACATTGGAGTTGTTTTGATCAGTGTTCAAGTGGGAGATTGTTGGTTGTGGAGCCTGATTATCTTCCTGATTCACAAGTTTGTTTTAGCTATTCTTGGACCCCATTCCCTAATGGGGGGTGTTGGGGGGGGGATTTCCCCCCCACAATTGTCACCAGGGGGGGTAGTGACAATTTTTATAGCTCCCCCTGGTGAGGGATTCGGGGAAGCACCCCGGAAGCGAAATTTTGGGAAAAATTGCCTTGTAAAATATTGTAATTTCGCAGTCAATCTGGACCATTCATTATAAGGTCGTAAATCTTATGAAAATTTTTATTTTAGGGTTTTTACCCTAGAAGTAAACCATCTCTTATGAGGGAATTATATTGTAGCTATGTATTGTTGCGAATATTGCATTCTGAGAGAGGAGGTTACAAGAGAAAGAAGAGGAAGTTATAGCGGGTGTGCTAGTTTGTATCCCTTCATTTTGTTGGATAATAAAAATGAAGGACCTGGAAATTTCTCTGGTAGATGTAGCCCACAATGGGCGAACCACGTATATTTGTGTCTCTATTGTATTATGTATCTTCTATGTTTTATTTCCACATTTGTTTTAATTTATTGCTCTGCGATCCTATTTTTATTACAACCATGCCTTGCATTGACTTGCCTTACCATGCCATGCATTTCCTTACCTTTCCATGCCATGCCATGCCTTGCATTTCTAGGCCTTTCCTTTGTTGGGCCCTTAATTTTTGGTTTGATGTTGCGCAAGTAGGACTATAGTCCCAATTTTGGTCAAACACAAGTTGTGCAAGCTACAAAAGAGCTGGACAGTGGAGTAAGCAAAGAAAAAAAAAATGGTTGCGAAAAGGGACAACAGAACACCAGCAAGGAAAAAGTAGTTACAACATAACAAGAACAAGAAAGCACATAGATTACAAACCCATATGATCCCACTCATCCTATATATGAGATGCATATTATTGTAAAAGGGTTGGTTGTTATTGTTGGGTATGGTTGGGTGTAGTTGCTTGTTTGTAGGGTTTTGTCATAGATGGTATCGAGTGCACACACAGATTAAAGGTTATGTGATTGTAATTTGTATACATTTTTCGGGGAAAAGGGTAGATAGATCTTTGTGACACGATTCCAGAGCAAGAATCTTGTAACAGAGTACCGATTTGTAGCTCTGAGATTGTATCCGAGAAACTCTACTGATAATATATATGGAAGGACCTAAAATTTTGAAATTACAGTGTCATTCTGCGTGTGTGCTTATGAATTGTCTCCTTACAGTACTTCTTTATTCTTGATAAGATCAATATTTTGTCTATGTTTACAAATGCTTTCGCAATTTGGGTGTCATTATTTCCAGTTATGAACAAGTTCAGATCAGTTCTGTGGTTAATCTATATTGCGCATGATCATGGTGAATCTTGAAGGTTCTGGAAACCCACCTAAGTATTCTTGTTTCCCTTCCCTATCTTCTTGTCTTGGTTTCTCTTCGAGTGAGAATTACTTCGGAGAAGATGAAAACGCCAACGCTCTAGACTACTTGGTGCCTTTTGTTGGTAATCTGAGAAGGGCCCTGGTCTGATCGATTTTGCGCCAACAAAATGGTTTCGTTGCTGGAACCTAGGTTAAGAGGGAACCTGTAGGGAGAATTCTTCCACGGATTCACAGATCTGATATTCACTAGTGGTGGGAGAGAAATTGTGACTCCTTATATGGAAAGAAGCAGAATTGAGAGGAAAATCTATGAAAGATACATGGGAGGTAGTCTTTTACTCAGAAAGATCGAGTGACCAGTATGAGATATTCTAGGTTAAGTTCCTGGAAGAACTTTTCAACTGGATAGATAGGCTCCAAGAAGCTCCGGAATTCCAAGAATGAGTCAAGAAGACCTGTGCTTGGGATACAAAAAATATCGCAGCACTTCATTGGCTGAATCATCTAGTAACGCGAGAAATCAATTTCTGGGTCAATTCAACATTGCAAGGATACATCATCGAGTTTACTACTGAGAATCACTAATTGTTTTCATGGGAAAAAGCGGATTTCAAGAAATACGCAAGGGGAATACTGTTGAGAGAAATCCCCCTATGGATTAGGGTTTTCTTAATGGAAGAGGGGATGCTGACTATGTCCCCGACTTAGATGGCAGCGTAAAAACCCTCTCTTAGGGTGGGGTGAGTTTTGGGCGAAGTCATGGCTTGAGAGAGGGAAGAGGGTTCTTTGAAAAATAGGGGAGAAATAAGATATGGACTCAAGAGATGAGCGAGCCTTGAAAAGATCCTCCATAGTTGAGAAGTGGTGGTGCTGTAAGATAAAGAAAGCAGTAAAACAGTCCAAAAAGTAGAGGAAGAACAGATGGAAGAGTTGTGAAATATGAGAAGATAGGAAAGACTGGTGAGTCAAAGCTTAAGTGAGAGAGAAGCACAGAGAGAAAGAAGTCCCAAAGAGGGTGGACAAGGAGAAGAAGGTTTAGAAGCAAGGGAAAAGGAAGTCGACATGTATATTGAAGAAGAGATAGAAAATTCAACCTGTTAGCGATATTTCTTGCTAAGGGGGTAGAATACAAAAGAATGGGTTAAAACCCACTTGTCCAAAGTTTTGGGCGATAATGCGCCCATGGTAAGTAGCAAGCAAGACCGGGCGGTCCAGATTTGTGCGCCCA
>ML783015.1:1105812-1118624 GCA_009831015.1 Picea engelmannii
TTATCAAGACCTCATTCATTCATGCATGCCTGGTCTAGTTTCTGAGCTGAGATTGTGTTGTTTTGAGTCTTTTCTCCATTTGATCACCCTTTAAACAAACCGTGACATTAAATCTGATGGGCGTCGGGCTCTGCTCCTGCTAGAAATCCAGGGGTGACTTCCGATAGCCAACATTTCTGGCGTCGTTGCCGGGGACGAAGTTGAAGATTTTCCCTGGGCAGAACGACAACGACTAACTGATTTCTGAAGGTGCATCAGATATCAGAACTTGAAGATTTCTACCGTGCACCTGGCGACTCCACTGTGACGACTCCGCTGGGGAGAACCTGTTCTATCAGCTGTGGCTTCGAGAGGCAGACATACAAGGTCGAGTCCACATTTTCCTTTGGCCACTCCGGAAGAAGACTTGGAAGCAGCACGCAGAAAGGGAAAGAGAGCAGCAAAAGATGTTTCTGTCGATGAAAAAGGTAATACGCCCTCCCCTTCTGTGAGAACTCCATTTTCAGATTCTCAGTTTCCTAGTCGTCCTTCCTCTGAAGTTTCCCATTTTCTGAACTTTGGGAGTGTTCCTGCTGAGTTTTCCCCTCCTGGTCTAGTATCAGAAGGAGAGATCCTTGTCACTCCCCTCTCAGGAGGTTTCACTACTCCTCCTTTGATTACTACTGTTGCACAGAGAGAAACACTTGCACACTCGGGTCCCTTAGATTTCTCTCTGTTTCCCTCGTCATCTCCTGTGAGGACCTCTTTTCCTTCCTCACCTGCTCACACTCCATCTCCTCCGAGTTCTCCTCCACTCAACATCCCTATGGCTGGTGTTAATCCCCCTCCGAACAGAATGGATGCCATAGTCGCAGCTAGATATTCTCCTTTGATTCTTCCTCAGCCCTTGAACCCTCTCCCTGCTGGAGACTATTTGAAATACATGCCCAAGTTCAGTGGTGAGGGAGATGTCACTGATGAAGAGAACCTGTCTGCCTTCTACAGCTATGCAGACAACCTGAATATTGAGAATGAAGATGTCTGGATGAGAGTCTTCGTCCAGAGCCTGGATGGTGAAGTTAGGAAATGGTTCAGGGGACTGGCCCCAGGATCTATTGCTGGTATTGAGGCTTTGGATAATGTTTTCCTGAGACAGTGGGGGGATAGAAAAGATTATATATATTACATGACTGAGTTTGGGTCCCTGAAAAAGCAGGAAGGTGAGTCAGTCTCTGACTTCTCCAAAAGATTCAATAAGATGTATAACAAGATTCCTGCGGAGATAAAACCTTCTGAAGCCTCTGCTCAAATCTCATATGCTAGTGCATTCGACCTTGATTTATGTCTCGTATTAAGAGAAAGGAGAGCCACCTCTTTAGCTCAAATGCAAGATGCAGCTATAGAGGTGGAATCTAATATATTAGCAGCAGACAGACTGAGGAACAAGGCCAACACAGACAGAAGAAATGGAAAATCAGAAGCCTCGACTTCTGACTCCAACACTTCTGGCCCAACATTGTCCCACCCTCAAGTAAGCGAGCTGGCGCAAGTAATGAACTTTCTTAAAGAAGAGGTGGAAAGATTGAAGGTGGAAAGAAGGTAGATGTATAAGGGCCCTCAGAACACAGAGAATAAAGGAGGTTTCAGAAGACCAACAATTTCGCTCCTCCAACTGTGCACAAAGAGAAGGAAAGAGACAGAGATGACCAAAGAATTCAGGCTCCCTTCCAGAACAATTTCATGGCTGATGAAGAACAAGGGGAAGTGGACGAACCTGAGCCAAAGATTCACAGTTTAGAGGTCACTCCCCCTTTCCCTCATCTGACCAAATCAGCATATGAAGAGTCTCTCATGGATGGTCAGCTCAATGAACTCAGCAGAGCAGACAAAGCCGGTGGTGGCCGGGGCAGGTATAACTTGAGATCAGACAAGCAGGCAGCAGCCCCTGATGTTCCTGAGTCATCCACTAGAGCAGAGAAGCCTGCTGACGAGGCAACAGACAACCACAAAGGTAAGAAGGCCCAAACTCTTTCCCCTATCATCCAAAATCATGCCCCCGAGATTAGAGAAATTCCAAAGCTTACATCTTCCTTTAATTTTGAGCATGAAATCCAAAAGATCAGAATCCCCGTGCCCTTCACTGAGTTAATCAAACATGGGGAATTCAAAAAACGTTTCTCCAACCTGCTGAAATCTGAAGCCTCTGGCCCTTCCACAGACTGCATAAACCTCCAAGATGAAAGGCCTGCAGTGGTTCTAGGTCCCATGGTAGAAGACAGAGACGATTCATCCCCTCCCTTCTACACCTCCCTGAATATACATGACAAAGTGCTACATAATTGCTTAATGGATTCAGGAGCCTCCCACAACCTCATGCCCAAAGCCGTCATGGAAGAGCTAGGATTAGAAGTCACCAGAGCCTATCATGACCTCTATTCCTTTGACTCCAGGAGGGTACAATGTTTGGGAGTCATTAAGGACCTGGTGGTTTCCCTGTTTCAGTTGCCCATGAAAAGTATGATCATGGATATAGTGGTAGCTGATGTTCCCCCCAAGTTTGGCATGTTGTTGTCAAGGTATTGGATTAAAAGACTTGGAGGGACGTTACAGATGGATCTCACGTATGCCACCATTCCAGTCTTTGGGGGAGAACATAGGAGATTGTACAGAGAGGCCCAGCTAGCCTACATAGTCAGTGATGAAGCGAACCCCACTAATCACCCCATCTATGCCTTGGACACTGACTTAGGATCTAGCTTGCTGCAGGTCACTGATGAACCTGAGACCCCTTTGCAGATCAGAAAACAGCCCAGTCTTGATCAGGGGATGCCTCCTCCAACCACCTCTGTTTGGAAGATGTTCTTTGATGGAGCTTCTTCCAATATAGGTGCAGGTGCCGGAGTGGTATTCAAGTCTCCTTCTCAGGAAACCATATCGCTGTCATACAAGCTGGAATTTGAAGTCACCAACAATGTGGCAGAATACGAGGCTCTGGTTCTAGGATTAAGGGCTGCAAAAGAAATGTGAATCAGGGAGATGGCTGTGTTCGGGGATGCAGAATTAATCGTCCAGCAGGTCAAAAATGTCTATCAGACCAAGCACCCTCGCCTCAAGAATTACAGGAACGAGGTATGGGATCTAATTGATAGTTTCTTCCTATCTTTTAACATCTCTTTCATTCCACGGGAAGAAAATGCTCCAGCAGAATTTCAAGCCTTCTTGGCTAGTCTGTTCGAAGCTCCTGCGATGCCCACTGACAGATCGGAGGTGGAAATAAGATATAGACCTTCTGTGTCGGACAATGTCAAACATTGGAGGGTATTTGAAGATGATCAGGAGATTGAGAAATTCCTCCAATCCATCGATGACTTCTCTGCATTGCATATAGATGAGGACCCGGACAAGGAACCTGACCACCACCTGGGGGAGTTGTTGAATAAAGTTGCTAATCATCAGATTATTCAACTACCGAGCAATCACATACCAAGGGGTCTAGTTCCATTAGAAAGATTGTTCGATGGGAATGATGTGGCAATGAAGGGAAGAATTTCGGGTGATGATGCTGATACGACTGAATGCAACATAGGCACACCAGAGGAACCCAAGTTTGTCAAGCTGTCAAGGAGTTTGACTGAGGAGCAGAGAATCGGGTATACTGATTTGCTGAGGGAGTTTGCTGACGTGTTCTCCTGGACCTACCAAGACCTCAAGACATACAATACATCAGTCATTGAGCACAAGATCCCACTGAAAGAGGAGGCTAAACCTTTCAAGCAGAAGCTGAGATAGATAAATCCTACGCTGTTACCTGTCATGGAAAGGGAGGTGAAAAAGCTGCTAGATGCCCAAATCATAGTCCCCTTGAGATACTCTAGTTGGGTAGCCAATTTGGTCCCAGTAAGGAAGAAAAGCAGAGAGATCAGACTCTGTGTTGATTTCCGGAACCTGAACAGGAGTTCAAGGAAGGACAATTACCCCCTGCCCAACATGGAGCATATATTGCAGAGGGTCACTGGTGCATCTAGGATATCTATGATTGATGGCTTTTCTGGCTATAATAAGATATCAGTCATGCCAGAAGACAGAGAAAAGACAGCCTTCACCACGCCTTGGGGCACATTCATGTATTCCAAGATGCCATTTGGGCTAATGAACGCGGGAGAAACGTTTTAGCGAGCCATGGACATAGCCTTCATCGGGGAAAAAGATAAGTTCGTGGTAATATACTTAGATGACATAACAGTCTTCTCCAAGACTGATATTGAACACCACTTCCACTTGAAGAGGGTTTTCCTGAAATGTCGCAGGTTTGGCCTTTCCCTAAATCCCAAGAAATCATTGTTTGCTATGCAAGAGGGGAAGCTGTTAGGCCATATAGTCTCAGCAGAGGGAGTGAGAATTGATCCTGACAGGGTAGAAGCAATTCAGGCCCTGTCACTTCCCAGATCTAAAAAGGAGGTCCAAGCATTTTTGGGAAGGATCAATTTCCTGAGGAGGTTTGTCTCAAATTTTGCTGAATTGGTGAAACATATCTCATCCATGCTCAGGAAGGGCCATGAAATAAAATGGACTGCTGAACCCAGGAAGTATTTTAACCAAATAAAGAAAGCATTGACCGAGGCTCCTGTGCTAGTCAGTCCAAATTATTCTAAAGATTTTAGAATATTTTCTTTTCCTTCCTTTGACACAGTGGCAGTGGTTCTGTTGCAGAAGAACGATCAAGGGCAAGAGCAGCCTATCGCCTTCTTTAGTAAGGCGCTGAGAGATGCAGAGCTCCGATACGAGATCATGGAAAAGCAGGCTTATGCCTTGGTGAAAGCTCTCAAAGCTTTCAGGGTCTATGTCTTACACTCAAAGATCATTGCATATGTCCCTTCCACCTCTGTGAAGGACATTCTCATACAGCCTGACATAGACGGAAGAAGAAGTAAATGGATCGCCAAGATCCTAGAATTTGACTTGGAGATCAAGCCCACCAAGCTAATAAAAGGGCAGGGTTTGGCCAAGCTCATGGCCGAATCCAATTATAGAGCCTTGGAAATCAACTTGGTCAATGACCAAGCCGAATCATCCAGTAAAGGTTCCCAAAGCACTGTGCCACTAGCAGCATGCCCCTGGTACAAAGATATCTTGTATTTCCTGCAGGAGTTGAGACCCCCTGATGGGATGGAAAAAAGCAAGGCAAGGGCTTTAAATCTCAAAGCTATCAGGTATTGTCTTATTGGACAAGCCTTGTATTGGAAAGACCCCCAGGGGATACTACTACTGTGTCTGGACCCACAGCAGACCCAGAAGGTTATGAATGATTTCCATAGCGGTCTCTGTGGAGGCCATTATTTTTGGAAGACCACTGCTCACAAGATCCTCCGAGCTGGGTACTACTGGCCCACCTTATTTCCTAATGTCTGCAAGGAAACTAGAGCTTGCATCAAATGTCAAAAATTCTCAAGGAAGAAGCAACTCAAATCCCTGCCATTGAAACCTGTGGTGGTCTCAGCTCCCTTTCAGCAGTGGGGATTGGACTTTATCGGGGAAATTCATCCTCCCTCAAGCAGCCAGCACCGATGGATTTTGACAGCAACTGACTACTTCACTAAATGGATAGAAGCTGTCCCTACCAGAAGCACCTCTCACAAAGTAATCATCAGTTTTCTAGAGGACATCATTGCTAGGTTTGGCTGCCCTAGCAAAATTGTCACTGACAATGCTTCCCCATTTCGATCTGAGCCTCTGATCAAATTTTGTGAATAGTTTGGAATTTCACTGATTCACTCCACTCCCTACTATCCCCAGGGAAACGGACTGGCAGAGTCCTCTAATAAAAGTCTAATCAAGCTTATCAAGAAGCTATTGGAGGATAATAAAAGGGCCTGGGACTCAAAGCTCAAATTTGCACTGTGGGCCGACCGGGTGACAACGAAGAAATCCCTGGGTCTCTCACCCTTCCAGCTTGTTTATGGGATTGAAGCAGTTTTCCCCACTCAGCTTGCCTTGCCAGTGGCAAATCTTCTCCATGACTATGAAGGGGAACCTAATATTATGCTCAGAAGAATTTGTCAGATGGTGGAAGTGCAGCAGATCAGAGAGCAGGTCCTGGACAGAGCTTACAATCGTCAGCAGAAGATCAAGCAGGCTTTTGACAGAAAAAACAAGAAGAAAGAGTTTGAGCAGGGTGAGCTGGTGCTCAAGTGGGATGCACCCAGACAGGAGAAGGGCAAACATAGTAAATTTGATGCCCTCTGGTTCGGGCCTTTCAGGATCATTGAAGTGTTTTCCAATAACACTTACAGATTGCAGGATCTGGAAGGTGATGAAGTTTTCAGTAGCCCAGTCAATGGGCATTTCTTAAAGAAATGTTTTATGTGAGCCGCAGTCGGCTCGTTTTGTTTAGTTTTGTAAATATCATTTTTGTTTTTGTTTTTTGTTTTTATTTCTGGACTAATAAATGACTCCATAGCCCAACAGCAAAGGCGCTAAGTTTGCAAAAGAGTTCTTAGAGCATTACAGGGATGACTCTATCCCCCATGGAGCCAAATGTTAGTGATATTTCTTGCTAAGGGGGTAGAATACAAATGAATGGGTTAAAACCCACTTGTCCAAAGTTTCGGGCGATAATGCGCCCATGGTAAGCAGCAAGCAAGACCGGGCGGTCCAGATTTGTGCGCCCAAATCGACGGCGCACAGCAAATTTCGGACCCCCCTTGCCTTCCAATCTTTAAGCAAGGGGGGGGGTCCGAGATCGGGGGTGCAACTCTCCGACGGTTCCGATGAGCGTGCCCGGATCAACGACGATGAAGACCATTTCGGACCCCCCCCCCACCTTTCTACCTTTAAGCGGAGGGGGGGGGTCCGAGATCCCATGTGTAGCTTTCCGACGGCCATGATCGAGGCGCCTAGATCAACGACTCTCGTGCGGCCCCGACCTTCTCAGCTGCCCTGTCCTTAACCCGCATGGGCCCGCCTTCCGCCATGTCATCCTTCTGCCTTCCTTTCCCCTGCTGTCGTGTGTCACCCATTCATCCCTCCTCTCTGGCTCACGTGGCCTTCCCTTCTTCTCATCACCCACTCATCGCCTGCCACGCGTCCCGTTCCTTTCACATCAGTTTCTCACCCGAAGGCGAGTCTGTTTCTCCCGTCTTCGCCCCATCTGCCTGGCTGTCTTCCGCCATGGATCATCCTCTGTCACCTCTCTCTGTCATCACTCTCACTTCTCGCCATCACTCCTACCATACACCATGTCCTCCGCGCTGGCCCTCATGTCCGTCCCTCAAGCTATTCAGTTGTTCCAGGTGGCAGCGCGAGAAGTATTCCCTATCCTGAGATGTTGAGTTGGTCTGGTCGTTATCAATCCCAAGAATCAGTTATTGAAGCGGTTGGTGGTGGTTAGACATCGTCTCCGCCATAATGGGGACGTCCTGCAATTAATTAAAGGCACGTCGATTCGCCGAATGAACTGTCAGAATACTGATCGCGTCTGCGATAAGTTGCACGATTATTCAAAGATTGCAGCTGCAGAGTGTCAGAAGCCATGCAGACGCAAAGCTTTCAATGCATTTTCTCGATCTTGTTGTTGTTGTTGTTTTGAGTATATGTAGGAATTTTTTCCATTTTTGTATCTATCGATGGTAGAGTTGAGCTCCCGACTGTAAAGTTTCAGCGACATTCTGGTTTCCTGGTTATGCCTCTGTGTTTGAGACTTCTTGGTTTATAACAAACAGTTTCCTCTCTTTTCCATCTTTGTTTCGTCTTTGCTAGAGGGTTCACAGTGAAGGACTCACGTGGACTTAACAATCTTGTTGCGATAAAGGATTTGTTGTGGCATCTTTGTATTCTCTGGTATATGTGTTTGAATGTAAAAGGATTTTTTGTTCGAATACATTTCTTCTTCATCTGTTGCAAACCGGATGTCTGTGATAGATCTTGCACCCTTCTTGTACAAGTCTTCCACCTACTCACCCTTTATTACGACTCACTGTTTGGAGTTTATCAAGACCTCATTCATTCATGCATGCCTGGTCTAGTTTCTGAGCTGAGATTGTGTTGTTTTGAGTCTTTTCTCCATTTGATCACCCTTTAAACAAACCGTGACATTAAATCTGATGGGCGTCGGGCTCTGCTCCTGCTAGCAATCCAGGGGTGACTTCCGATAGCCAACACAACCCTAATGTCAGGAAAGATCAAGAATTTGACTGAAGAGACCACTCCAGAGGATGAGACCGAGACCCATAATATCAAAGAAAACCATCCTGAAGCCAGTGGAACCAACCCCGAATTGCCCATACCCCAAGTGTCTTCTATACAAGTGGTAAATTCTATATACCCTCTTATGCTATTTTTGTTCCATTACAGTCAGTCAGTCAGCCACAACTGGGAAGCGCGAATACTGGGAGGATATTGGGAGCCCCTGGTAGATCACAATCATGATCGTTAGCTTTTATTTTGGTTGGAGCAATAAGATCAACAATGGATGGTAACGCGAGAGGTTGGATTTCTCAATACCCATAATTCTGGAGTAAGGAGACGAGGATGTTGAGAAACATTGGTTCTTATGCGAAGCAATCTGAAAGTTGAGAGGTGCTCTAGATGCGAATAAATTGGTTGAGTTCCATACTACTTTGAGAGGTCATGCTCTCAAATGGTACATGAAGGCCATTGAGCTAGGAGTATCGGGAGTGCAAGGTCAAGAGCTTACACTTGAAAAGGTACGGATAAAGTTCATAGCAGAGTTTAAGATACCTCAGTCAGATCGACAAGCTCTGTCTGAGTTGTGCAAAATTCAACAAAGGGAAGGTAAATCAGCCCAGGAATATAGCCAGAAGTTTAAATATGATATAGGGAGGTTTGCACATCTGATCCATGAAGAACATCAAAGAGAATGGTATATCCATGGATTGCTACCTTTGACATGGATTACGTTAATGCAACGACGGATAACCACTTTGACAGATGCCTTGGAACAATCAATGAAGATTAAAGCCATGAAAGGATATCTGGGGAGCCTAAGAGTGACCAGACCCCCAACAGATGCAAATTTGGTGCAACTACAAGGGAAAATATCAGCACTTACAGAGAAGATTCAAGAACTGACGATACCCATACCATGATGACCACAAGTCTGGTGTACCAGATGCTACGCAGAAGGACATCTGGTGAACGAATGTCCATGGATGAGGGGAATGGGACCTCCTGAGAGTCCAATGGGACCCTCACCAAGACCCACCAGAGAAGTTGCACAAGTATCCACAAATTTACCATTCCATACCCCAACCCCATATCATGCTTTTCCAGGTAATCAAGCAGCGCCATCAATTGCGTATTTCGATATTTGTCGAATCCATGGGAATGGGCCAAGACAATGCCCCAATATTGAGAAGTATTCAAAAGTACTGAATAATGTGCATTGTGAGTTTTTCGCATCTACCACACATGCTACAAATCAGTGTAGAGTGTTGGATGAACTTGCAGACAGACTGGATCGAACATCATTCAGGGTGAATGAAACCCCTCAGAGACTGGGAAGAGGTTGAGGAGGTGGAGCTAGAGAAGATTTCATAGGAGGAAGGACTAGGGGAAGAGGACCAAGTATATGCTACAATTGTGATGATCAAGGGCACATGGCTAGAGATTTTCCTCATCCAAGGTGACCATGGGGCTCTCATTGCAGAAACAATGGGCATGCAACTGAAGACTACCCAGAACTAATTGCAAAATGGGAAGATCAAGTACGTCAACCAAGAACTAACCTCATCAGTTCAGAGATAAAGAGAGTTATTAGAGGACAATTTCCCAACCTTAATATCGTTACTCGAGGAGGGGAAAATACTGGTGTAGATGTTGATAATTTACCTCAGATCTAGAAAGAGGTACCTAAGGAGGACAGGTATGATCCCCTAAAACATAAGCTATTCTTTAAAAATTCCATAGAAGTATTTCAGAATATCTCCGACCCTGAGATGCAAGAGAAACCTCCTCAACCTATTGTTTACCCTAAAATCGCGCAACTCCCTGCTTCACCTCTTACACTCAGAAACCCTGTAGTCCCGATGAGACAACCAGAGCAGTCACAAAATGTAGTTGACCTTTGGTTTCAATTATTTTATGATATTCTCGGGAATGACCAGTCGACAGAAAAGTTGTGCAATGCACTATACCTAGTCCTAGGAACTGAAGAATCTCCAGAAATGAGAATAAGGACTAATGTTCCTGAGAAGAATACTGAGAGAGTACAAAGAAGGAAAGTACGAACTAGAAAAGAGTTTAGATTAGAAGCCCAACTACATGAGTTTGAGATTAATGATTTCATGTTAGATCTAGGATCTGATGTTAATATACTTCCTAAAAATACTTGGGAAGCATTAGGAAAAACCCAGTTGACATATTCCCCAATCTAGCTAATAATGGCCAATTAATTTTTTATTTTTTCAATAGGAAGACTGGAGAGTGTGGAAATAGATGTTGCAGGAGTGAAGACTCTAGCTGATTTTAAGGTGATCAAAATCATGGGGGATAAGGACCCTTATCCCACACTAATTGGTATTGATTGGGCTTATGAAAACTATATGGTGATTGACCTAAATAAATACACGATGAAATTTGAGGCAGACAAAATAAACATAGTTCAACCCTTGAATCCATATGTCGGCCCTCGATACACAAAGCCAACATACAACAATATGGAGGGAGAAGACTTGGATCAGTTGTACACTGTAATAGTAGGAATGAGAAAAGACTACATAAATCCTACTGCTAATGGATCAGTAAGTTGTTGGAGCATACAATTAGTGGACGAAGATTCAAAACTTTCATTTGATAGTTGGTAGCAAGGTTCATATGAAATATTTTCAAGAAGATGCGCAATTGTCACAGAAACTAGATGGATTGGAACTGAGGTCAGAGAAAACTCGATATATGATGGTACCTCAGAACTTGATAGTTTTTTGGTCAGCATGGAATAAAATATAGCAGAGGATCAAAGGATCTTAGTGTTGGATTTATCCCTCCAGGACACCCCTATCAGATGGTGGACTAATCACAAAGCCCTAGTTGAGAACTAGGACGATGTGAAGCAAGCTATCCGATATAGATTTCAAGATAAGGAGCATCTAGAATCAAAGATGCAGATGAATTTCCAAGTTGTTATAATTATCCATTAAAGTTGTGCAAAGTCGATATAGGGACCACAAAACAACCTAAGATAGCTATGGTAGGATATTAATGGGATGAGAAAACTAGCCAATAAGTACATAGCCTATTGCGAGAGTATGAGGACTTGTTACCAAAGGCATTTTCAGAGCTAAAAGGGATTAAAGGATCTATGGGAGAGATGAAAATTGAACTAAAACTAGGATCAAAGTGTGTAAGGAATATACCATATCGCCTTAACCCCAAAGTGAAAGAGAAGGTTAAGAGGGAAATAGACAAGATGCTAGAAGCTGGACTCATTTTTGCAGTGGGAGAAGTAGAATGGGTTCGACCAATAGTCATCCAAAGAAAGAAAGGAACCTAGGACATTAGGGTCTATTTAGACTACAGAAGCCTTAATTCTTCATGTGTGCATGACCCTTTCCCAACACCTTTTACTATTGAGGTGCTAAAACAAGTTGCAGGGAAAGAATCTTACTCATTTATAGATGGATTTTTTGGGTATCACCAAGTAAGGATTATTTAGGAAGACAAAAATAAGACCACATTCATAACATAATGGGGGTCATTTTCATATAATGTGATTCCCTTCGGCCTAAAGAAAACCCATGCATTTTTTTCCCGGATTGTAATAACAACTTTCCGAGAATTCATCCATAAGTTTATGGAATTTTATATGGATGATTGGACAATATAAAGTCAGCTGAAGGAACATTTAGTGCTATTATGTCTGATGTTTGACAGATCTAGATAATTGCAGATATAGTTAAACCTCATAAAGTGTATCTTTTGTGTGCCACATGGAAATTTGTTAGGCCACATAGTATTTCGAGAAGGAGTACCGGTAGACCCAACCAAAGTTGCAGTTATTGTGAACATGCCTCTACCTACGAGTGCTAAGCAATTGTGTTCCATGCTGGGGCACACATGGTAACATGGCATTATCGTAGGTTTATCAGAAGATATGAAAACATTACTGCACCTCTAGAAAATATACTAAATAAATCCGAAGTGTTCTAGTGGACTCCAGAGTGTGATAAAGCATTCAATATCCTGAAGGAAAATCTTAGCACAACACCTATTATGATATTCCAGAACTAGGAAAACGAATTTCATGTGAACGTAGACACATCAACTATTTCCTTGGGATCCATATTAGTGCAACCAGGAGATGGAGCCATGGATCATCCTATCTATTTTTCTATCAAGAAGTTGTCGCAAGTTGAGCGCAACTATACAACCACATAAAGGTTTGGATTAGCTATGATTTACGCTCTACATAAGTTTAGGCATTATTTGTTAGGATCTCATTTTAAGTTGTTTACTGATCATTCTACATTAAAATATCTAGTTAACAAACCTGTTTTGGAAGGAATAATTTGTCGATGGTTGTTACTGTTTCAGGAATTTTCATTTGAAGTGATCATTAAACCTGGAAGATGAAATGCGGGGCCCGATCACCTGTCTAGATTAGAGTCAGGAGAAAGTGGTGGAGTAGTTGATGATCAAATTCCAGATGTAGACTTGTTCTGGGTTGAGGCCATACAAGTATACATGGAATGATCCAGGTGGATATCGGTGGCCACCCACCTTTTCTGACTGGCTCAAAACAGTTTTCTGGCAATTTTGGCAATTTACTATTTTTAGCAGGTTTTAACTTCCGGGGCCATTTTGAGGGCCTAAATGAAGGT
>ML783015.1:1124306-1159809 GCA_009831015.1 Picea engelmannii
GGATGCGAGTAGCAGCCACATCTCTTCTCAGAGATAAGATACCAGCGACCTAGCTAGTTTATTTCCATTCTGTCTGTAAGCATATTTCAGTCATTTGTTATTAATGAAATGAAGTCTTATTTCCATTGCATCTCTGCGTTTATGTGTATTTCTATATTTCATTGTGTTCCTACATAAATCTGGATCATGGAAGACATAGCAGTATTCTTAAGTACATGATCCTGCCCGGAAACGTACTCCGCAACTCAGAAACGTCATATGGTTCTTAGAGCAATGGACTATCAATTGATTATGGGGAAATTGTATAAGTTGGGCCTAGATAATATCCTCAGGGGATGTGTCTTAGATCATGAAAGACAATACATACTGTGGGAGTGACACAGTGGAGTTGCGGGGGGTCATGTTGGAGGAAAGGCCACTGCGCAGAAAGTCCTCCAAGCTGGAATATGGTGGTGTTGGATTAATGACAGGGGGGGTGAATCAGTAATAGAGCAATTCAATCCTTTTTAACCACAATATGCAAGTGTTATATCAATGTATCATTATCATCCAATAGTTGCAGAGTAAATAAACAATGAACACATTAGGGGAAATTTGGTTGAAAAATGGTCCTACCAACCCTAATACAAATTCCATGTCATCATGTATTAGCCAATCGAAATATTCTAAAATTTAAAAGAGTTGCATGTCTTAAACAATTTTTTATTATACAATTTGGAGATAGTCACAATTTTTTAATAATATATTATGTATACTCTACACGTAATCTCTGCCTCGACTGCCCAAAATTCACAATTGTCTTGGTTATCGAGCATCGAATTAATGTTCTATCCCATTATCCAATAATTATAATAAATGAAGGAAATATTTTATTGAATAAATATTAATTCATTTACACGCTTCACATTACAAACATTATTTGGCGCGTTTTAATGCATTGATGTCAGCTGGGACGGAAGTAAAATACCTATATGCGCTTGTTCAGAGGTTCAGAGGTTGTAGAAAGGTGCACTGAAGGAGCATAATATACCAGCTAGAAATCCACACTCTGTTGTTGAGATGAGGAAGATTCATTGTCACTACCATACAGGCCAAGGGTTACTACAGTCCTTGTAGATGCTGCTTGAGGGTTTGGTGGGGTTTTTCCATCTTTGAAAGGAGGTTATGAGGTGTCATTCCATCCCTAGAAACCCTTGTGAGGAGGGTTGAACCTTGCAATTTCTTCCTAGAGAAGGGTTGAACCCTAGATCTATTAGCATAGTGCAGACCAAGGACAAAGGGGAGCTGACAGAAGGACAACGAGGGAATTCTGGAGGACTGGATTTTTTCCAAGAGTCCTTTAAGCATAGGTTCATTTGTTTATTGTTGTGGTAGATACTAGGGTTAACTATGGTGTATTTCTATTACAAACTGCTTCTGTAATAACAAACAAATTGCAGGTAATTGGATTATGTGACCAAATTCGGCCACAGTTACCAAATTCAGTCGAATCGATGAATTAAATTTGAAAATTTGCCAATTTGGTCAATTCGGCCAAATTGTTTGCCCCCCAAAAATCCTAGCATTGTGTTTGATTATCATGTGTTCGTCTCTTCCTTTGTTGTGCTTTGTGGATGATTTTATTTATTTGGATCTCATGGTAGCCATTTTTCTTGAGCACGTCAAGGATATGTTTTATTACTTAGTCCAAGTTTTCTTCATTGGAAACATTAAAAACTTGAGTTGCAATAGTAATGATGATGCCAATCTTCTGTGTAGGATGATACTGAGAGTTATCATTGAGATATCTATTAGTATGTGTATTCTTTCGATAAAATTGATGGGACATAGAGATATCATATTTCTTAGAAGCCAAGACATTCAGAAAAAGGTAGTCGACCATTTTCTGTTGTTTCCATATTAAAATTGATGTATTCAGATTGGTTGTTGGGATGGTTCAAGAATTCATACTACTTATCTCTTCCATGTGGCCAAATTGTGTTGGTGTCATTCTATGTGTGTGCTTATGAATTGTCTCCTTACAATACTTCTTTATTCTTGATAAGATCAATATTTTGTCTCTGTTTACGAATACTTTCGCAACTTGAGTGTCATTATTTCCAGTTATGAACAAGTTCATATCAGTTCTATGGTTAATCTATATTACGCAATATCATGGTGAATCTTGACGGTTCTGGAAACCCACCTAAGTATTCTCCTTTCCCTTTCCTATCTTCTTATCTTGGTTTCTCTTCGGGTGAGAATTATTCTCTTCGGAAGAGATGAAAATGCCAACGCTCTAGACTACTCGGTGCCTTTTGTTTGTAACCTAAGAAGGACCCTGGTCTGATCGATTTTGCGCCAACAAAATGGTTTCATTGCTGGAACCTAGGTTAAGAGGGAACTTGTAGGGAGAATTCTTTTGCGGATTCACAGATCTGATATTCACTAGTGGTGGGAGAGAAATTGTGACTCCTTATATGGAAAGAAGCAAAGTTGAGAGGAAAATCTATGAAAGATACATGGGAGGTAGTCTTTTACTCAGAAAGATTGAGTGACCAGTATGAGATATTCTGGGTTAAGTTCCCGAAAGAACTTTTCGACTGATAGATAGGATCCAAGAAGCTCCGGAATTCCAAGAGTGAGTCAAGAAGACTTGTGCTTGGGATAAAAAAAATATCGTAGCACTTCATTGGCTGGATTGTCCAGTAACGCGAGAAATCAATTTCTGGGTCAATTCAACATTGCAAGGATACATCATCGAGTTTACAACTGATAATTACCAATTTTTTTCATGGGCAAAAGTAGATTTCAAGAAATACGCAAGGGGAAGACTATTGAGAGAAATCCCCCTATGGATAAAGGTTTTCTTGATGGAAGAGGGGATGATGACTATGTCCCCGACTTAGATGGCAGCGTAAAAACCCTCTCTTGGGGTGGGGTGAGTTTGGGGTGGAGTCATGGCTTGAGAGAGGGAAGAGGGTTCTTTGAAAAACAAGGGAGAAATAAGATATGGACTCAAGAGATGAGCAAGCCTTGAAAAGAGCCTCCATAGTTGAGAAGTGGTGGTGTTGTAAGATAAAGAAAGCAGTAAAACAGTCCAAGAAGTAGAGGAAGAACAGATGGAAGAGTTGTGAAATATGAGAAGATAGTAAAGAATGGTGATTCAAAGATTAAGTGAGAGAGAAGAACATAGAGAAAGAAGTCCCCAAGAGGGTGGACAAGGAGAAGAAGGTGTAGAAGCAAGGGAAAAGGAAGTCGACATGGATATTGAAGAAGAGATAGAAGATTCAACCCTAATGTCAGGAAAGATCAGGAATTTGACTGAAGAGACCGCTCCAGAGGACGAGAACGAGATCCATCATATCAAAGAAACTCGTCCTAAAGACAGTGGCACCAACCCCGAATCGCCCATACCTGAAGTGTCTTCCATACAAGTGGTAAATTATATACTACCTTCTTATGCTATTTTTGTTCCATTACAGTCAGTAAGTCAGCCACAACCAGGAAGCATGAATACTGAGAGGATATTGGGAGCCCTTGGTAGATACAATCATGACCGTTAGGTTTTATTTTGGTTGGAACAGTAAGATCAACAATGGATGGTAATGTGGGAGGTTGGATTTCTCGATACCCATAATTCTGGAGTAAGGAGACGAGGATGTTGAGAAACATTGGTTCTTATGTGAAGCAATCTGAAGGTTGAGAGGTGCTCTGGATGTGAATAAATTGGTTGAGTTCCATACTACTTTGAGAGGTCATGCTCTCAAATGGTACATGAAGGCCATTGAGCTAGGAGTACTGGGAGTCCAAGGTCAAGATTTTACACTTGGAAAGGTACGAATAAAGTTCATAGTGGAGTTTAAGATACCTCATTCAGAACAACAAGCTCTATCTGAGTTGTGCAAAATTCAACAAAGGGAAGTTGAATCATCTTGGGAATATAGCCAGAAGTTTAAAGATGATATAGGGAGGTTTGCGCAACCGATCCATGAAGAACATCAAAGAGAATGGTATATCCATGGATTTCTACCTTTGACATGGATTACGTTAACGCAACAACGGATAACCACTTTGACAGATGCCTTGGAACAATCAATGAAGATTAAAGCCATGAAAGGATATCCAGGGAGCCTAAGAGTGACCAGACCCCCAGCAGATGCAAATTTGGTGCAACTATAAGGGAAAATATTAGTGCTTACAGAGAAGATTCAAGAATTGAAGATACCCAGACCATGATGACCGCAAGTCTGGTGTACCGGATGCTACGCAGAAGGACATCTGGTGAACGAATGTCCATGGATGAGGGGAATGGGACCTCCTGAGAGTCCAATGGGACCCTCACTAGGAACCACCAGAGGAGTTTCACAAGTATCCACAAATTTACCATTCCATACCCCAACCCCATATCATGCTTTTCCAGGTAATCAAGCAGCACCATCAATTGCGTATTTCTATATTTGTCGAATCCATGGGAATGGGCCAAGACAATGCCCCAATATTTTGAAGTATTCAAAAGTATTGGATAATGTGCATTGTGAGTTTTTCGCATCTACCACACATGCTAAAAATCAGTGTAGAGCGTTAGATGAACTTGCAGACAGACTGGATCGAACATCATTCAGGGTGAATGAAACCCCTTAGGGATCGGGAAGAGGTTGAGGAGGTGGAGCTAGAGGAGATTTCATAGGAGGAAGGACTAGGGGAAGAGGACCAAGTATATGCTACAATTGTGATGATCAAGGCCACATGGCTAGAGATTGTCCTCATCCAAGGTGACCATGGTGCTCTCACTGCAAAAACAATGGGCATGCAAGTAAAGACTGCCCAGAACTAATTGCAAAATGGGAAGATCAGGTACGTCAACCAGGAACTAACCTCATCAGTTCATAGATAAAGAGAGTTATTAGAGGACAATTTCCCAACCTTAATATCGTTACTCGAGGAGGGGAAAATACTAGTGCGGATGCTGATAATTTACCTCAGATCTAGAAAGAGGTACCTAAGGAGGATAGGTATGATCCCATAAAACATAAGCTATTCTTTAAAAATTCCATAGAAGTATTTCAAAATATCTCCGACCCTAAGATGCAAGAGAAACCCCCTCAGCCTATTGGTTACCCTAAGATCGCTCAAGTCCTTGCTTCACCTCCTTCACTCAGAAACCTTGTAGTCCCGATGAGACAACCAGAGCAGTCAAAAAATGTAGTCGACCTTTGGTTTCAGTTATTTTATGATATTCTCGGGAATGACCAGTTGACAGAAAGGTTGCACAATGCACTATACCTAGTCCTAGGAACTGAAGAATCTCCAGAAATGAGAATAAGGACTAATCTTCCTGAGAAGAATACTCAAAGAGTACAAAGAAGGAAAGTACGAACTAGAAAAGTGTTTAGATTATAAGCCCAACTACATGAGTTTGAGATTAATTATGTCATGTTAGATCTAGGATCTGATGTTAATATACTTCCTAAAAATACTTGGGAAGCATTAGGAAAACCCCAGTTGACATATTCCCCAATCCAGCTAATAATGGCCAATTAATTTTTTATTTTTACAATAGGAAGACTGGAGAATGTGGAAATAGATGTTGCAGGAGTGAAGACTGTAGCTGATTTTAAGGTGATCGAAATCATGGGGGATAAGGACCCTTATCCCACACTAATTGGTATTGATTGGGCTTATGAAAACTATGTGGTGATTGAACTAAATAAATACACGATGAAATTTGAGGCAGACAGAGTAAAAGTAGTTCAACCCTTGGATCCATATGTAGGCCCTCGATACACAGAGCCAACAGACAACAATATGGAGGGAGAAGACTTGGATCAATTGTTCACTGTAATAGTAGGAATGAGAAAACACTACATAAATCCTACTGCTGATGGATTAATAAGTTAGAGGAGCATACAATTAGTGGACGAAGATTCAGAACTTGCATTTGACAGTTGGCAGCAAGGTTCATATGAAATATTTTCAAGAAGATGCGTAATTTTCATAGAAACTAGATGGATTGGAACTGAGATCAGAGAACACTCGATATATGATGGTACCTCAGAACTTGATAATTTTCTGGTCAGAATGGAATAAAATATAGGAGAGGATCAAAGGATCTCAATGTTGGATTTATCCCTTCAGTTCACCCCTGTCAGATGGTGGACTAATCACAAAGCCCTAGTTGAGAAATGGGATGATGTGAAGCAAGATATCCGATATATATTTCAAGATAAGGAGCATCCAGAATCAAAGATGCAGATGAATTTCCAAGTTGTGCAACTATTCAATGGACAGTTTGATCCTAAAGAACATATTGAATAATGCGTAAGACAGTGGCAAGTTGCGGAAATACCACCTCGCTTGTGGTTTCAAGTATTTCCCCATTCACTAGGTCCAATTCCGAAATATTGGTACACACGTGAAGAAACCATAAGAAAGACCAGCCACTGGAAAATGTTTGTAGATCAATTTTGCAAGGACTTCTTGTTTACAATTAAGTTCCCTGAGCTTAAAGTAGTCCTGCAAAGAATTAAAGAATTCATTTTTACAGATACTGGTGAACGGAAATCAGAACTAGTGGTATGTGCAAAGCATAGCCAAGAAATTTAGTCTAACCTTCACCTAAACTTGAACAAGAGACCTATAGAATTCTATAAGATTGAGAAGGATTTGGAAAACTGAATGATTTAGAAGAATTGAGAAACTTAGCCATTAAGGAAATAGAAGGAAGCATAGAAATACAAAACATTATACCCAACCAAACTGATGGTTCTTATAATTATCCATTAAAATTGTGCAAAGTCTATATAGGGACCACAAAACAACCTAAGATAGCTATGGTAGGATATTAATGGGATGATCAAACTAGCCAATAAATACATAGCCTATTGTGAGAGTATGAGGACTTGTTACCAAAGGCATTTTTAGAGCTAAAAGGACTTAAAGGAACTATGGGAGAGATCAAAATTGAACTAAAACCAGGATCAAAGCGTGTAAGGAATATACCATATCGCCTTAACCCCAAAGTGAAAGAGAAGGTTAAGAGGGAAATAGACAAGATGCTGGAAGCTAGACTCATTTTTGCAGTGGGAGAAGCAAAATGGGTTCGACCAATAGTCATCCAGAGAAAGAAAGGCACATAGGACATTAGGGTCTATGTAGACTACAGAAGCCTTAATTCTTCATGTGTGCATGACCCTTTCCCAACACCTTTTACTGTTGAGGTGCTAAAACAAGTTGCGGGGAAAGAATCTTACTCATTTATAGATGGATTTTCTGGGTATCACCAAGTAAGGATTACTTAAGAAGACAAAAATAAGACCACAGTCATAACATAATGCGGGTCATTTTCATATAATGTGATTCTCTTCGGCCTAAAGAACGCCCATGCATTTTTTTCCCGGATTGTAATAACAACTTTTCGAGAATTCATCCACAAGTTTATAGAAGTTTATATGGATGATTGGACGATATAAAGTCTGCTGAAGGAACATGTAGTGCTATTATGTCTGATGTTTGACAGATCTAGATAATTGCAGGTATAGTTAAACCTCATAAAGTGTATCTTCTGTGTGCTACATGGAAATTTGTTAGGCCACATAGTATTTCGAGAAGGAGTACCGGTAGACCCAACCATAGTTGTAGTTATTGTGAACATGCCTCCACCTACGAGCGCTAAGAAATTGTGCTCCATGCTGGGGCACACATGATAACATGGTATTATCGTAGGTTTATCAGAAGATATGCAAACATTACTGCACCTCTAGAAAATCTACTAAAGAAATCTAAAGTGTTCTAGTGGACTCCAGAGTGTGATAAAGCATTCGATATCCTGAAGGAAAATCTTAGCACAACACCTATTATGATATTCCAGAACTAGGAAAATGAATTTCATGTGAACATAGACACATCAACTATTTCCCTGGGATCCATCTTAGCGCAACTAGGATATGGAGCCATGGATCATCCTATCTATTTTTCTATCAAGAAGTTGTCACAAGTTGAGCGCAACTATACAACCACATACATAAAGGTTTGGATTAGCTATGATTTACGCTCTACATAAGTTTAGACATTATTTGTTAGGATCTCATTTTAAGTTGTTTACTGATCATTCTGCAATAAAATATCTAGTTAACAAACCTGTTTTGGAAGGAATAATTTGTCGATGGTTGTTACTGTTTCAGGAATTTTCATTTGAAGTGATCATTAAACCTGGAAGATGAAATGTAGGGCCCGATCATCTGTCTAGATTAGAGTCAGGAGAAAGTGGCGGAGTAGTTGATGATCAAATCCCATATGTAGACATGTTCTGGGATGAGGCCATACAAGTATACGTGGAAGACATAGAAGTATTCTTAAGTACATGATCTTGCCCAGAAACGTACTCCGCAACTCAGAAATGTCATATGGTGATTAGAGCAACGGAATATCAATTGATTATAGGGAAATTGTATAAGTTGGGCCTAGATAATATCCTCAGGGGATGTGTCTTAGATCATGAAAGAAAAGACATACTGTGGGAGTGACACAGTGGAGTTGCGGGGGGTCATGTTGGAGGAAAGGCCACTATGCAGAAAGTCCTCCAAGTTGGAATATGGTGGTGTTGGATTAATGACAAGGGGAGTGAATCAGTAATAGAGAAATTCAATCCTTTTTAACCACAATATGCAAGTGTTATATCAATGTATCATTATCATCCAATAGTTGCAGAGTAAATAAACAGTGAACACATTAGGGGAAATTTGGTTGAAAAATGGTCCTACCAACACTAATACAAATTCCATGTCATCATGTATTAGCCAATCGAAATATTCTGAAATTTAAAAGAGTTGCATGTCTTAAACAATTTTCTATTATATAATTTGGAGATAGTCACATTTTTTTAATAATATATTGTGTATACTCTACACGTAATCTCTGCCTTGGCTGGCCAAAATTCAAAATTGTCTTGGTTATCGAGCATCAAATTAATGTTCTATCCCATTATCCAATAATTATAATAAATGAAGGAAATATTTTATTGAATAAATATTAATGCATTTACACGCTTCACATTACAAACATTATTTGGCACGTTTTAATGCATTGAGGTCAGCTGGGACGGAAGTAAAATAACTATATGCGCTTGTTCATAGGTTCAAAGGTTGTAGAAAGGTGCACTGAAGGAGCATAATTTACCAGCTAGAAATCCACACTCTCTTGTTGAGATGAGGAAGATTCATTGTCACTACCATACAGGCCGAGGGTTACTACAATCCTTGTAGATGCTTCTTGAGGGTTTGGTGGGGTTTTTCCAGCTTTGAAAGGAGGTTCTGAGTTGTCATTCCATCCCTAGAAACCCTTGTGAGGAGGTTTGAACCTTGCAATTGCTTCCTGGAGAAGGGTCGAACCCTAGATCTGTCAGCATAGTGTAGACCAAGGAAAAAGGGGAGCTGACAGAAGGACAACGAGGACATTCTGGAGGACTGGAGTTTTTCTAGGAGTCCTTTAAGCACAGGTTCATTTGTTTATTGTTGTGGTAGATACTATGGTTAACTATGATGTATTTCTGTTACAAACTGCTTCGATAATAACAAACAAGTTGCGGGTAATTGGATTATGTGACCAAATTCAGCCATAGTTGCCAAATTCGGCCGAAGGTTGATTCGACCGAATTGTTTGCCCCCTGAAAATCCTAGCATTGTGTTTGATTATCATTTGTTCGTCTCTTCCTTTGTTGTGCTTTGTGGATGATTTTTTTATTTGGATCTCATGGTAGCCATTTTTCTTGAACACATCAAGGATATGTTTTATTACTTAGTCCAAGTGTTCTTCATTGGAAACATTAAAAACTTGAGTTGCAATAGTAATGATTATGCCAATCTTCTGTGTAGGATGATAGTGAGAGTTATCATTGAGATATCTATTAGTATGTGTATTCTTTCGATAAAATTGATGGGACATAGAGATATCATATTTCTTAGAAGCCAAGACATCCAGAAAAAGGTAGTCGACCATTTTCTGTTGTTTCCATATTAAAATTGATGTATTCAGATTGGTTGTTGGGATGGTTCAAGAATTCATACTACTTATCTCTTCCATGTGGCCAAATTGTTTTGGTGTCATCAACATATCTCTTCCAAACTTTTGTTTTCAGGGGAGGAGTATTGATAGAATTTATTTCAAAATTATCCATGTATATGTTGACAACAATAGGGGATAAAGGTGATCCCATGGACACACCTTCGAATTGTTCATAGATATCACCATAGAAACTGAAGTATGTCGATTTTATACATATTTGTACAAGGCCTGTTATCTCAATATCGATAACATTTTTTAGAAACTTCAATAGCTTCATCTACAAGACCTTTGTGATCAAAGAAACTACATCAAAACTCACCTTGATATCATGCTCTTCCATCTTCGGATATTTGATGTTATCATCAAAATATGTTGATTCCTTAATAAATGAAGAAGTATGTCCAACTAGAGGAGTGAGATTTTTTTTCAACGTATTTTGCAACATTGTAGGTGGGTGAGCTAATGGTGTTCATGGTAGGTCTAAGTGGGGCTCCTTCTTTATGAATATTAGGAAGACCATAAGTGTAGGGCATGGTGACTACACTAAGTGTTAGCTTCTTTACCTAGTAATCATCAAGAGATGAGGCATTAATTGCATTCTCGACTTCCTTCAAAATTCTTTTGCCAGTATCCTTTTCAATCTTTTGTATCTACCACTAGTTGTAATACATACTATCTTTTTTCTGTGGTAGTCCCTTGTATTTAAAATGATTGTTTCATTTCCCTTATTCACTTTTAGGATTTTAATATCCCTATTGCATTTCGTATTTTTTAATTCTTCTATTTCTTCATGACTAGTCTTATTTCTTATAGGTTTGGCCTTCTTGAAAGCAACAACACACTCTTGTCTTATTTCCCAAGCACTATTGAAGGGGAGAGTTCTAATTAAGTCCTCTATGTAGCAAATAATATTCTCGTATGGAATATATTTTGGTGCTACAAATTTAGTCCTTATACAATACTTTAAAGACATAGTCATCCAATGCGTGCCTCAATAAGTTAACAACACTTCTTCCTTTTATATTGCATCCTTACCCATCAAATTCATCATTTTACAGTTGCTTACAAATCCATGTTCCAGCCTACCACATTTGTCTCTTCTCTAGCTCCACATATTTGTTGATATGTTTCTTTGTAGATATTTTAAAATCCTTTTCCTCCTTGGAAATGGGGCTAGCTTCAATATATATTTCATATTTGAATACCCAACATGCTAGAGAGATTTAGATAAAGAATTATTAGCTGTCTAGAAATATAGTCCAAACTATACCACATCCTCTTTATCTCATTTTTAACTAATTTCGTTCTAGTGTTCTTGAATATTTCCAAATTTATTTGATTATGAAAGTGGTGTTTTATCCATGCAATTTTAGGAATGATATTGTTTTCACGACATCACTTAAGAAAGGTTAAGTCCACTATTCTTCAAGTCCTTCTCAATTACATTTTTTCAAGGAGGTGAGTCTCTACTATTATTTCCCTTCCATGGAGGGAATTAATAATGTTGTTCATAGGTAAATTACAAGATTTTTGGAAAACCTACATCCCTATTATTTATTCCAACATTTCTAGCCTTTGATACAAGACCCATCATCAGAGAGAAACCAACAAATAATACATTTGGTGTGCTTGAAGATGAGATAGTGAACCATGTGATATAAATAAAAAAAATCACTTTTATTAACTAACCCAAAACCCTAGGGAATGACAATCTCAAAGACAAACCATAACCAAAGGATTAACCAATGAAGAGGGTTAAGGAATAAAAACAAAAAAATAAACAACATTGATTAAAGAAGAAAAAATTGACGCTTTATTTTGCAGATGACAAGTTTCTAAGTGTTATGATAGTTTCCAACCGTCATCTCTATTTAAGGTGTTACTGAGTTTTTCAATTTCAACTGATTCTATTATTCAATGTTTGATTATGTTATCAACTTTGGAAACACCATTTGTTTCTTCATTGTGAATATAGTGCATAATGTTTGATGACTCTTTTGTAAGAGATGATCTTTGGATATGATTATGATTGATATCTGCATAATTCTCCTTTAACCTAACATGAAATAAGAATCTAGCTTATCCAATCTAGTTTTTCCAAAGCCCTAAAACCCTAGGGATATTACACATGTTTACTAGGGTGTCCATCCAAAAATGTGGAAAACCATCCCTAGGTTTCAATGCGGTAATTGGTTTCAATCCCCGTGGATTAGGTGCACTAGTTTAGACAAACATATTTATTGAACTTACTTGAGTTTTTCCTATAACTGCGCTAGTATTATAGGGCGTCCTTTAATACTCCTCCAAGAGGTTATGAGTTCGAACTCATAAATAGTTATCCTGAGATTCTTTTTGTACAGTAAAGTCATTAAAGTTATCGGGCGCCAATGCAATAGAAAGGAGCAAGCTAATCATGGAACATTCTTCCCTTCTAGGCAATTCTTTGTCACCATGTCAACTCTTAGTGTGTTACCTTTTTAAGACCTGCAATTACATTTTCTCACAGCTTGGTCTCTTGAAATACTACATTCATGCATGCTTTATGGCCACTTGTACCATCGATGGAAATAGGGAATGGTCTAGGTAGTGGCAAAGAAGTATCTTGAGGCAAAGGATTTGGAACAACTGGAACAAATGAGGAACTATTTGCCATAAATTATGTATCGTTCACTCCATTTGGCTTCCAAGTTGGTCCTACAAGATAATCCCATTAGGCCTGACACAACAAAACTCCTTTAAATATTTTTTCCCTCTCAACACTAATTTCTATCATTTCTCTTGTTGCTAACATAAATAACTAGATTTGGCCAAGGAATGTGCCTACTATCACAAACTCATCATTGTTTCCAAATAGAAGTATGAAAAAATGACTTTTAGGAGAATCCCAAGGCTTTGTTGATCCTGCTGATGTAAAAAAACACCTGTGTCATCTCTAAATATTATAGACTATGGTTTTATAACTTATTTCCATCCGGTTTCAAGCCCTATCCTACCTTTTTAAATCCCTATTTCATCCGTATCCTACCTATTGTTTTCTGATTCAAGCCCTATCGCTACTCCCTCTCTAATCAATTTATGAAATTATTATTCCTTGTTGTTCTTTCCATTTATAAGGATGTTAGGATTTTTTGGGTAGTGTTTGTTGATTACAGAGGTCTTGTAGCTCCTATTTTTGGATTACGTATTTCAGCCTAACCTTTCTAAAATCCCCAAGAAACAAACCTAAAATATAGGGGGATTAATGAACCTTGCTGTTGTGTTCACTGCAAAGAAAATGATGAATCTCTCTCACTCATTACTTCCACTTGTTCAGGAGGTATAGGATACTACTTCATTTATAAGGAGATTTCATTTTTCTTCTATGATGGTTCTCATTGTGGAACAACCTTTGATGCTCAAGCATATTTATACATTAATGGATGTCAAGGGAAAGGAGTCTTGAGAAGTGTTTTGAATTTGTTGCTTAAAAGTTTTCTGTTGAAGGTGGCTTCATAAGAATAAAACATTTTTTCAAGAGTTGATTTCAATGTTTAAAGAAATGTAGCAAGAATGAATATCACGATACTACAGAGTAATAAACTATCCTTCTTGTTCAATTATGTTGTTTACATTGTTGTTCAGTGTAGCATTGATATACTCTTGTTTAATTCAGTTGCTGATGATTTTATTTGATTCCCATACAACAATCCCATAAAAGGAAATATAGGAATTCCATTTTAGTTAATTTGAAATGTTGTTGAATTGAATTTCTTGTTAACTTTTTCCTATGGATCCTTGGTTTTTTTCTTGCAGTGAAATGGGCACTTGTAGATCTTCAGAAAAGATGGAAACTATTATAGTTGAGAATGAAAAGGATGAAATGGGTAAGTGGATCATATCTCGGATCACATCCGAGAATGGTGGCATTAAAAGAGTTTGATAAAAGTACCAGTCCCACCGACTTTCCTACTGGAGTGGTTCCTTAAGTCTTTGGTACCCCAGTTATCCAATGACATTGCAACGTCAGGAGTGTTTTCCGAGGAAGAGGCGATAATGAGAGATCAACAACTTGAACTGATATACTCTCAATCTAGTTTACTCTATGAAGTTTTGCCATATGCTCCACAGTGTATCCTTAACAAGGCCAGACAGAAGTCTGGACCACATGCCGATGGTATAGTTGGTTCAGCACAAGCAAAGCCCACTGAGCAGTTGTCGAATCAATTGCAACACTTTTCGATACAATAGATAGAGGCCAACCAAACCTATATTTCGGATGCTCCCCCTACTCAAACGTCAGAGGTACACAAACTCGAAGGCCAACCAATAGCCTAAAGGGAAGAAAAAACAACGAAACAAGAAGGGTAAGGGGGGTAAGAAACCACCAACAATGTTGGTGGGGGAAACACAGAGAAAAGAAAGTCGAGGTATCCATGTAACCTTTACACGAAAAATGATCCAACCCACCTGTGCCCTCAGCTTGTGGAGGCCTAGAAGTTATTGGTGTAGCAACAACCTATTGTGTTAATGAACCCATTTCCACATGGGAAAAAATTGACTCAAGCCTCTTCAACCACGGATGGGGGCAGTCAGGGACCCTCTCCGTCTTCTAGTAATCCCTCGACCATGAACGTTTATATGTTGAAAGGTGACACTCACATAGCAACTAGGGCACACGAATACATAATGCCAAACACTGCTGAAAAGGGTAAAGAAGATGAAAAATTGTCAGTCCCTCTCCAGATTGAGAAGATGATGGGAAAAACAATGACACGCATCCTGAAAGGGGTGTTCAAGAAAGATTCACATAATACAAACGCGAGGGCCACCCAAAACTACTTCGTGGTGGAGGATTTGTCACAAAATCCTTGCACGATGTCCCCTTTGGAGGTCCTCCAGAGCTTCCCTTCACAGAGAAAGGATCTGTTAGCTACCTTAGGATCCGCTGAGACCTATATTTTGGGAATGATCATGCTTGATACGACTGACTTGAAACCTTGTCTCCCATACCATGTTGCATTTCATATAGTAGTAGCTCACCCCACAAAATATTTTACACGGAATATTTTTCGCACGGTGGTTGATGAGGGTGCCTCGACTTGCGTGATGTCGTTGGCATGTTGGAAGGCCATTGGGCAACCCATTTTATCTCTGTGACCTACTCTACTTACTGCTTTTGACGGTCATTCTTTTAGACCACATGAAATCACTCATTCTTTCCCCATGCAGTTAGGAGGGAAGACAGTGTTTGTCGAAGTTGAAGTGGTCGATGTGCCTCTCAACTACAACCTGTTGTTAGGAAGGAGTTGTACATATGCAATGCATGCAGTGGTTGACACAGTTTTTCAGATCTTGTTATTTCCACATGAGGGTTGAATCATAACCATTGATCAATTGTCTTTCTCCAGGCCTGACCCTTCATCGGGGGAATCCACAGTCCCGATGATTGATAAACCTCAGCCCGACATCGTCAATGTGGGGGTTAGTTTGTGCCCACCTTTTATAGGTACTTTCGATTACCTGCCTCCTTCCAGCGATGTCAAGCTCATATCGGTTGTTCCCGACGAGCCTAGGGATGAAATATTTCAAGTTTTGTTGTTACGTACAACTTACTTTAATGATCCGTGGATTCTTCCTTCGCCATCGGCCATGACAGAAGGGAGGAGGATTCATGGCATGTCCATGCCCTTGTCTGCGGCAGAATTTGCATATAGTATTGTCTAGAAAGCTTCAACCGACCCCAATCCGACTCCCGCACAGGAGTTAGATCCAGTTCTCGAGCCTATTTGGGCTCAAGGTTCCCTCACCACTACTGATTATTTAGAGTTTTTCTTTCCCTATGATGAGGCAATTATAGACGCATTGACTGGTCCGAACAGACCCTGGGATGATCTCCATCATAGATCTTATTTCCTCCCAGATTTAAGAAGAATAGAGGTAGGAGAATTCATGTTGACTATGACTGGAGATAGACCTTGTCCTATTAATCCTATGGCTATGCACGTAGTTTATGCCGAGGGTAATATGGAAACCATCACTGAAACGATACCTATTGACATCTCCAGAACCCCTGGCGTCGTGGAGAATGTCTTCGTCGGAATGCATTGATCCCCCGAGGAGATTCAAATCTACACAGATTTATTTAAATAATTTCACGATATTTTTGCCTGGTATTACGAGGAAATTCCAGGCATCAATCCAGGAATCATCGAACATGAACTAACAACTTATCCCGACACCAAGACGGTCTGATAGAAGCTTCATCCGATTAATCCTCAGAAAGAAACATCTATTAAGAATGAAATAGAGAAACTTCTCAAAGCCGGTTTCATCTACCCTGTTCAGTTGACTCAATGGGTGTCAAATATCGTTCCGGTCAACAAAAAGTAGGGAACAATTTGCGTGTGTATGGACTTTCGTGATTTGAACAAGGCCTGTCGAAAGGATAATTTCCCCACCCCATTTATTGATCAAATTATCTATGAATGTGCGAGCTCTAAGGTCTTTTCTTTCATGGATGGTTTTTGGGGATACAACCTGATACAAATTAAGCCTGAAGACCAACATAAAACAACTTTTATCTGTCCATAGGGTACATTTGCTTATCGTAGGATGCCTTTTGGCCTAAAGAATGTTGGAGCCACTTTTTAGTGGGACATGTCTTTTCTTTCCATGAAATTAGACATATATTCGATGCTTATCTTGATGATTTACCATCATGATCTCGTAAGAGAGTTGACCATCCCACTCACCTCCGACTAATCTTTGAGCGATGTTGCTACTATCGGATTTGCTTGAATCCAAACAAATGCAGTTTCTGTGTGACGTCGACTCGTATTCTAGGTTTCATAGTTTCAAAAATAGGGATCACGGTCGATCCTCTGAAGGTTGAGATGATAGTACAGTTTCCTCCCCTGTGCACAGTCCCTGAGCTTCAAAGCTTACAGGGTAAAGCGAACTTTCTTCGGCATTTTATCACAAACTATGTCGAAATCACTAAAGGGTTCATGCGTTTACTGAAGAAGGGAGTCTCTTTCCATTGGGATGAAGCCTCTTAGCACTCTTTCGAAGCGTTGAAATTTTCCCTTACGTCTACCCCTCTGCTTCGGCCTCCCAATTATAATAAATATTTATTATTGTTTTTGGCTGCTACAGAGTTGACCATCGGTATGGTCTTGGTTCAAGAGGACGAACTGCTCGAAGAGCATGTGATTTATTACCTAAGTCGAGGCCTAGTTGGACCATAACTCAACTACTCTCATGTTGAGAAGCTTGTGTTGGTAGTAGTGCATGTTGTCCAACATTTCCATCATTATATTCTGCTTCGAAAGACCATCGTCGTTCCTGTTGTGAATCCATTTCAGTATGTGTTGACATGACGCGTCATCAACAAAAAGATCAGTAGATGGATCGTTCTCCTCCAGGAATTTGACTTGGATTTTGTTTCCGTGAAATCGAAAAAGTCACTGGTCTTTGCGGAACTTATCTCAGAACTTCCAGTCCAATCAGGTGATGTTACGCCTGAGGAATCACCGATTAAAGGATATCTTTTTCTGATTTCATCTTCGGACCCCTGGTATGGAGATATACTAGTCTATATCTAGACTTTGAAGTGCCCCACCTCTGCTCCTCATGATGAGTGTCAACGTATACACCATTAGGAAAAAAAATATCTCATACTCGATGACACTTTGTATCATCGAGGTGTAGATTGCATCCTCCACTGGTGTCTCACTCATGAGGAAGTGCAAAATCGTTTTTGATGACTGCCACACTGGAGCATGTGGTGTTCATTTGTATGGGTTGGAAACAACCCAAAATATTCTACGAGCTGGTTAATTTTGACCGACGTTAATCAAGGGTTGCATTGAATCGGTCAAGAAGTGCCACCCATGTCAGATCTTCTCTCGGAAGATGAGGGCACACCCCACTCCCATGTTTCTCGTCATTACAGTTGGTCCCTTCACCAAGTGGGGGATTGATTATACTACATGCCACCTGGCTTCAACCAGGGGGCATCATTATATCATTGTATCAGTAGAATACTTCATAAAGTGGGTCAAAGCTATGCCAACGTTCAATAATGATGGTGAGACAACAACTCTCCTTATTTTCAATTAGATAATAGCAAGGTTCGGCATCCCAAAGGAGATTGTCACTGACCATGGCAGTCACTTTCAGAACAAAATGATGTCTGAGTTAATATCAAAGCTTGGGTTGAGGCAAGAGAATTCATCACCCTAATACCCACAAGAGAATGGTTAGGTGGAGGCTGTGAATAAGTCCCTCAAGAATATTCTACAACGAACGATCAATTCTTCCAAGTCAAATTGGCATTTGATGTTGTACTCGGCATTATTGTCCTACCAAACGTCTATAAAGACTGCCACCGATTTCTCACCTTTTCAACTCGTTTACAGGCTAGAAGTAGTCTTTCCTATAGAGTGTCAGATCCCATCTCTAAAGCTGGCAGTATAGTTATTTCCAGACACTTCACCGCTTGAGGAATGCTCATTATATCTCGAGTAGATTGATGAGAAACGCCATGATGTAGCCTTTGCCAATGAGGCTCACAAGAAACAAGTCAAGTGTCAATATGATCGGTTTGTCCATCCTCAAATTTTATCCGAAGGCGACCTTGTCCTTGTCTACGACCAAGATAAGGATCCCCTGGGGGCAACCAAGTTCAAACACATGTGATTCAGACCTTTCATTGTAAAGGAGGTATTAAAGAAGGGTGTTTATCGTCTGGTTGAATTTGAGGGAAATGCTTTGGCGGAGCCTAGAAATGGGCTCTACCTCAAGAAGTATTACTTGTAGGTGGGTCACCTTGGGTGACTTCTTGTACATATGTATAATTCTTATACAGTTAGTTTTTGTCTTTTTATTTTATAGACATGTTGTTATTTATTTCATCTTTTTTCACTGTGGCAGATGTCAAGTGAATCATAGGTGTTTGTTGGGTTCGCAGACGACACTATCTGACACACTCAAAGGCTTTATTCTGCAACTTGGGGGATATTCACACCTCAAGGTCAGTGGCTATCTTCTAGAGGTATCTGTTTAGGTGACGCCACAAACAACGTCGCCGAATACAGCGCAGTAATAGAGTTTCTTCATGACGCTTTGTCGCATGGTATCTCTCACCTCCGGGTCTACTTAGATGCTCAGCTGGTTGTGTCCCAGTTAAATGGGGTTTACCACGTTTATGATCCTACTCTACACCGACAATTCCTTAGGGTATGTCTCTTAGAACGATACTTTGATTACATTATGTATATCCATGTTCCTAGGAGATTGAGTCAAATGACAGATACTCTAGTTAATCAAGTATTAGATTGGAATATTGCAGACACATAAAAAGAAGAACACACATACACATGTACATACATTTGTAAAAATGTGATCCATAAGACATAAAATATGTAAATACAGACATATATATCAAAAAGTCTCAGAGTACATAGGTGGGCGTGAACTCCTAAAAAATAATATGTCTGGTATACATCGCGAGGCTTATGCCCTCAAAAATATACAAAAGAGTGCCCTCGGCATGTAAGTGGTCCACCCTAGCTAAGCACGGGGCCTGTTGGCCATGCCATAGTGAACGACGTTGTTTTCCAAACGCTGGAAGAGTTGGACCCAGGTCTGTGGCACCCCAACTACGTGAGGCTGCATTGATGGCATGAGATCCTCGATCTCGTCCATGTGCACTGTACGAGTGAGAACGGTGAGGTTCCGCTCCACCCATCTCAACACCCTCTCAGCCTCTCTGGCTGGAGGTCCCCCTACTACTGTTGCTGGTCCGACGGCTGCTACTGGAGCTACCTCTAGTCGAGGACGCCACTTGGTCCTCGCGAATTCTGCTAGAGGCACTGGCCCCACATCTGTACATAAAAGATACATAGTTGTCAAATACTCTGGTGCATATAAAAATGATATACATAAAAAGAAACTAAAAAATTAAATAAACTTTAAAAAGAAAATGTACCTATCTCTCCTCGCTCTCCTCCAGGAGGTACGAGCATGTCTGTATCTCTGGAGAAGTTGATTATGGCATAGGGGTAGTCCTCTATGGGCGTAATCTATCGTTCCCACCAGTCAAAAAACGTATTGTCAAAGGCCTCTATGGTCCTTCCTCCCCCCTGTCGCGACAACAATGCCACCCACCTATGCACTACCGGGAAGGAGGCCACATGCCCCCGTACTGTCTCTCATGGACTCATGATGGGTACCCTCTCAAAGAAGAACGAGCACAAAACGGTACTGAACCCGAAGTTTTTGTTACTCCACCCACGACACTCTGTAAGTTGTCTCTTCATGCAGTCAAGCATGGTCGTGCTCCAGTCGAACACTCGTGCTTTCAAGCACTGCACTGCACAATACATGTGCGCCTGGGAGGCCTGATGTAAGGCCCCAGATCCAGTGATCCGTCTAATGAGTAAAACTATCACTTTCAGTGATAGGTTGGTGATATTGTGGATTGGCACCTGAGAACCTACTTTCTCAGTGTCGGTCTCACAATGTAGTTCGATCAGCTCGACGATGTTATGGGGCCCTAGGGGAAAAGAATGCAAGTTGACTGGTTCCCCTCTCCTAGAGAGGCTAGTCATAAATTATATGTCTTCATTCATTGGAGTCAACAACTACCCCTTGAGCATAAACACCTCAGTGTCAAGATGCCAATAATCCACCAAGGTATTCAACAACCTGGGTTGTGCCCTCATGAGTGGACACCGGAAGAACTTCCATAACCCGCATTGTTTCAATGCGGCGACTGCAACAGGGTCCTCTTTGACCAAGATATCAATATCTTCATGCTCCCTCTCTCTCCAGTGGACATACATCCTGTCAAATGACAAGTTCATGGAGGGAGTTAGGTCTTGTTTTTTCATTTTTTCTATGTTAATGAGGGTGTACATGGGTTGTATTGGACACGGTCGCGTATGCATGCGGGTAGATTGTCTTCTTCTTGCGGGCATACGTGGGTTGTCCTTGGACAACCCGCATACACGTAGGGCCGCCCCTTTTTAGGAGTGCACCCCCCCAAAAAAACTAAAAGAAAAGCATAAGGGAAGTATTGAAATGAAAGAGGGGTTGATTTGTACTTACTTGGTCCAAGCGGAAGTTCGTTTCGTCCTCTGAAACTCCCAAAATCAACTCTTTTAGCAAAGGGGTATTTTTAGCTTTTTGGTTAATTCTCAATTTGCAATGATGAAAATTAGCTGTCATCTTCTATTTATAGACTTTTTTGGCCTTTTTGCCACTTTTTCGAACCCTTTTGTCATTTTTTCTAGCTTGAAAATCATTTAACATGGTTCTTGAGTTTATCATTCGATGTTACGATACACTTCACTTTTTTGGCTTGGAATTTTTTTTGGGAGATAGGTCACTTTTAAAGGTCCTTTGGTAAAAGTCGTTTTCCCAACTTTTTTCATTTAAGTTAGGATTCCACCTCCACTTTCTGCATTTTATTGTCTTTTCTGCTTTTCCATAGGATCGATCCCACCAAACTGTGGTATGGAACCATCATTGCTACTTTAGAAGTGTCGTGGTGAGGTGGTAGAGCCTACCTCTACATGGATTCCCTAGGTAGATACTGGTTGCATTTTGGCATTCATGTCGTCGTTAATGAATTTAGGCTCAGGAGTCCTTTTAGTCCTACCATGATTACGAGATTGAGCCTCATACACCTGATGTGTCATCGCCCTTGGTCTCGCCCTCGGTACTCCCCAAAAAGAGTCTTCTTTAAGCCCTTTTTAGACTCTCTAAACATGAAAAGATTGTCGAGCGATCTTGTTGTCCTTCAAGCTCACCAAACTAAAAATTGAAGGCACGTCTGTCCGGCGGTAGCTTACCTATTTTTTGGTCTGGATGGTCAATTGTATGAACAAAGGTATACTCTAGGAACTTCGGTTTGCTAGAAGAGTATTCTCAGGCATAAGTTTAACCCTTTTTCGGGCTAGAGGCACTAAATTTACGAAAAAGGAACCCCCATGGAGTCCATAGTTAAGCTCTTTTCAAACTCCTTAAAATTGAAAATATCGCCGAGTAACCTTGTTCTTTCACACTCATTAATTGGTCCAGAAGAACATACGATACAGAGTCTATAGTTAATCTCTTTTTAGACTCCTTAAAATTGAAAAGATCGTCGAGTGACCTTGTTCTTTCACACTCGTTAAATTGGTCCAGAAAGACATCTACTGGCATGAGTTTACCCCTTTTTCTAGCCTGTAGATTAAGGATAAAAAAGGTACACCTCGGGAGATTCGTCTCATCGGAAGAGTTCTCCTAAGTAGATTTTATACTTTTTCAGGCTAAGAATACTAAATCTAGAAAAAGGTTGCGAGTCCATAGTTAAGCTCTTTTCAGACTCCTTAAAATTGAAAAGATTGCCGAGTGATATTGTCTGTGTCACACTCGTTAAAATTGTTCTGAATGCTAGTTTACCCCTTTTTTCGAACCGACTAGACTATTTTCGAAAAAGGTATCCTAGTGGAGTCTTCTTTTATGTTTTTTCAGAGTCTCTAAACGTGAAAAAACCACTAATCTTACCTTCTCTAGGCTCGTGAAAAATACATTGAAGGGGGTTTCATTGTGTCCCACTAATTGAATTTGCATCTCTGTGTCTTTGGCCTAATGCCGTCTCCATGTTGCTCTCAACTGAACCTTTGAAGTATGCCTTATACGCAAGACTTGTAGCACTTTGCCTCTGTGACCTAACACCTTGACCCATGGAGGAATTTTCCAAAGTGTCCTTTTCCTGCACATGTCTCCTTGATATGAGCATTAGTGTGTTCCTTGCACTTGGAACTAGTATGTTTGTGACACTCATTCCTCCTTTGTAACGTAGCATTCTTTTATTCTTTTTCAAGCTCTTCAAAAATATTGAAAAAGACAAAAAATCAAATATACCCCAAAAAGAGGATGGGAAATATATTTTCTTTTTCTGGCAGCACAATGAGTCAGCCTTGGACAAAGCACATTCTTCCATTTTTTTGTCAAGCTTTGGGATCTAATATGACCTTAGGAAGTTGTTCTCATTACATAGAGTTGTGTCCTCCTCTGTTTGGTTATCCTTCCAAACATATGGAGAGTTTGTGTTACCTTATGCATCGTAGACTTATGTCAACATCATGTTGCCTGAGTTTGATCATCTGTCGTACTATTGTCCAAGGGAATTTTTACCCAACCATAGTCGGCCTTTCTGCAGTTTGTCTCTTGACCTCATGACCGACCATTCCAAAAGACCAATCAAGTCCTTGTTTGAAATCAATGAAGTTATCTTCCTGATCATCGAGATCCTCTTGTTTGTTCCCGATGAGCTGTCGAAGACCTCTGTGTAGTGATCTCGTACACTCACATTACACTCCTATCCAAGTTTTGAAGATATTGAAGTACTTTCTCGAGCTTTGAAGGCCTCATTTCCATCCATCAGGCGTCATTCGCTTCTTGAAGATGGATATTATACATGTATATCTTTGATTTGGAGATGTAGATCTATTGTGTATCTCTCAAGGCTACACTTTATATAGTTATATGACATGTATCTGCAGTGTATTTGATTGGAAACCATGATTTATTTCATCCTAAGCATGGGTATGCCCACCTCAGAGAGATAATTGTTATTTTTGCAGATGGCACCTCCCGAACTCTGGTCCTGGGCTCACTCGCTTCGTATGTTGGTTAAGATTTGTAATGTATTTCGGCCATCAGATGCCCTTATAACCTCACACATTAAGGGGCATCTGCTATAACCCTAAACTGCACCATACATGCATACCTAGCATCAGGCCCTCTTACTTTCTATTTTTACCAAGCCATCACTGAGCAGCTCTTCTTAAAAACACTATTTTTTAAGATGTACGCACCCTGCACCATTATTTCCTATATACAGATGCTTGATGCACCACTACATCTCACATACGAATGTTATATGCACCATTACAACCCGCGTATACCCACAAATATTGCAAAAATTAAAAAGTTGCAAGGAATTCATTGAGATTAAGGGCTATTAGGTAGTTTCCCAACTGATCCATAGCCTATAGCCCGTCACCCAGCCGAATAACCATCCTTTTTTCATATAAAAGGAGGTTTTGGGGTCTCATTCCTAGGCCAAGCATACAAACAATGAAACTCTACCCATTTCACATCCCCTCCTTGCCCCAAATAATTGAAACCACCTTGTGAGATTTGCATAAGAATTTCTCATTCTAGCCCTTTTTCTCCATCATAAGCCTATGCCACTTCCATAGAAGAAGCGTGAGAGGAGAAAGATACGTGGAAGCGCAGTTGGATTTTGGTGAAGAGGATCTCGGACCAGGTTCGTGGAGCATTCACCGACCTGGTTGTAAGTAAAGATTGTGATATCAATAAAAAGAAAACTTTTTCTGTCCCGAAATATGATGTGTCAAATATTTGTATTCAATTTATGTCTTATACTAACATCTAACACATGATTTATATATGATATGCATGTTTGTAGTTTCCTATTTATCTGTTTGTGAATGCAATCCAACCTTGAGAGGAGGCTTGTAGTCAGCGGAGCTATCAAACGCGAAAGGATCGACACCGGACGCAGAGTAAAAGGTAAAGTTACCTCATATTTTCACTTTGTCTTTCATGTATTAATCTGGGGTATATTCAGGGTATTTATAAAAGTAGGAGACTTTTAGATAGTTAGATCTGCCTACATGTTGAACCCTAGTGTAGTCCATAGGGGGGTTTTCCCGCTAGAGCACGTAGGCATAGATAAGCATGGACATCCATGAGATTCAGAGAGATATGGTCGCGTACATTAAATCCGTGAGTTACATATCAGTTAGGGAATGGACATCCGCATGCCATAGTGGGACAAAGCGTGGACATCCACATGTAGTAGAAGAAGAAATCATGGATTTGTAAAAAGGGGAAAGAGAATATGTTTATTCCAGGTTGCAGAATCTGAGGAGAGACTGCAAGTATGTTTGTCAGAGATCATATACAACAGGGTTACTACAGAGTTAAAGGTATGTTCATGATTATGTTTCGAGATTGCATCTGAGTGGTGTTGTGAAGCATGCTTGATACATGACTTTGTGAGGTTTGGTATATTCCCTGTTGGATGTATGATATCTGTTGTAGAGTATGATTTGAGGAAGATATGTTGAGTCACATTACTGGTTATATTGGTATATCTTGTGGTGCATTGCTAGAGGAATTTTTGGGTGTTGTTGGTATATGATCTATGAGATTAGATCTGGTATGTTTAATGCACATCTTGGTGATGGTTTGAGTTGATATGAGTAGTTTTTATTAATGCACATCTTGGTGATATTGTGCATATGGTTGTGAGTTGTCTTGGTGATTAGATCTATCTTGGTTGATGAGATTGATGTGACAGGTTGGTTGAGACAGATTGATGTGACAGGTTTTTGTAACAGGTTGGTGAGATAGGTTGTTGTGACAGGTTGATGTGATAGGTTGACAGTGGAAGTGGTTGATTCAGTGGTAGTGACATGTTTTCTACATTTATATTTCAGGGTGGTCGGGCAAGGCAAGGATAGGTGGTTGTAGCCACCCTCTAGTTGTATCTGGAGAACATAGGGGGTTGTAGCCTCCTTTTGGTTGGAGCCAAAAAAGCAAGGAGTTGTAGCATCCTTTAGGTTGGAGCCTGGGAAACTAGGGGGTTGTAGCCTCCTTTTGGTTGGAGCCAGATAATTTGGGAGTTGGAGTTTCCTTCAGGTTGGAGTCTGAGAAACTAGGGGGTTGGAGCCTCCTTCCATTTGCAGCTGGAAAGTAAGGAAGTTGGTGCTTCCTATGAAAGTACTTCTTAAGACATATAAGAAAATCATTTTTGTTTTTTCTCCTGCAATGGGTTTCCACGTAAATATTGGTGTATTGTGTATTTGTGGATGTTTTCTCTATCATTGTTTATTATGAAATGTTGGATGATATTGTTCATGATGCAATAATGTATTGAATTCATAAATGATAAACCATTGAATACTACTGATAAATTTGAATAATACATATTGTGATTAAAAGTGGTATTGAGTGATCATACTAATTCACCCCCCCCCCCTCGTATTCCAACACTTGGTATCAGAGTAGGTCCTTTAGAAAGAAGTTTAACCATTGGAAGGTAGATCATGGAGAGCAACATTTTTTATAAAAATGGAATACCACATTTCAATGGTCAGAATGGTCAGGAGTATGAAATGTGGAGTATCAGGATGAAAACATTTTTATAGGAAAAAGGATATGATGTTTGGAAATCAGTTGTTACAGGATACATCGCTACAAAGAAACCTTCGAACACTACAACCAAGAAGGAATTTAAAAGGAACAACAAGATATAAATGGATTTTATCATTAAAGGATTACCTAATTTAGTAAAAAACAAAGTGGGACAATGTGCATCAACCAAAGAGCTTTGGGACGGCCTACAAGATATTTACACAAGGAAAGGAACAAAAGAAAATGAAGCAGGTGACAACTCAAATGATGAATAAGCCTACAGAGGTGAGTATTTTTGCTTTAATTGTAAAGAAGTATAACATCTTGGAATTGAATGCCCTTATTTGAATATTGAAAGTGATGAGACAGAAAATCCCATTGAAATAGAATAAAATATTGAGATTGAAAAGAAAAATAATCATGAAGCAAATTTCAGTCAACGAGAAAGAGAACTTGAAAATGAAATAATCACATGGATGATCCAACTTGAAGAAGCAAAGTGAATAGAAGAATTCATGAGGAATCATATGTTGAAGAAAGAAGAAGAAGAAGTTGTCATGTTGAGAGTAAAAGTTTTCAAGCTTAGTAAGAACGTTGAAGAGACAAAAACATCCACATCAACAATAGAGAATGAAGAGAATCATTCCAAGTTAACAGAAAAGAAGAATGAAGAAAAGTGAAGGAGTTATGAAGAAGTAATCAAAGGAAGGAATCATGGTCAACCATAATCTAAGAAAAATGATACAAATGCATCTTCAAGAAGACCCTTCGCATTCAAGACACAAATAAGTTTCAATCATGATCAACCAAGGCAGGAATTCAGAAGGAATACACCACAAATAATATCATTCACCCCCAGGTATCAACATTTATTTTATGGTTATTATTTTTATTGTACTAACTTTGGACATAAAGTTGCAGACTATGGAGCATATGGAAGAAATACTCAGGCAATAAGTGCTTATGTGGCTCCTCGCAATATTGAATGTTACAAATGCCACAACTATGGTCATATAGCTCATAATTGTAGAAGCATGATAGTGCCATCCATGAAGAAAGAAACATATATCAGATACACCAATATTTGGAAAAGGAAAGAACGAGAAGAAAATAAAGTGAGAGAAGAACAGATTCCAGAAATTACAAGACTTTACATAGTATGAGAAAGACAAGGAGATCAAGATCATAATGAAGAATAGGTAAAGGAAGAACAAGTCCTAGAGATTGCACTCTCAAGATACATAGAAGTGAAATATCATGACAAATCTATAGAGAAAAGGGAAGATGTCATATACATGAAGGTTTGGAGAATAAATGAAACACAAGAAGAACAAGTAAATAAAGAATAGTTCCCAAAGATCACACGATTTTTAGTAGCGCGAGAAAGAAAAGAAGAGAAGGTGAATAAAGAGTGGGCCCAAGAGATTGTACTTTCAGGGATTATAGTACAAAATCGATCCACATGATGAAATAAAGAAGTCAGAGTTCAGAAGGATGATGAGTCTACAGACAAAGAGGAAGACTAATCTACATCAGAGCGGGTATTTGTTTGAGCCACCTGACTTGGAGACTCCCAGTAAATATGAATATTGAACAGGGGGATTCTAGGAAACAACTCTACATATAAAATATTTATCTTTCGAGCAGTTTGAAGTGTTTCAAAATGGTTTGACGACAGAGGTACAAAATGACAAATTGATCGATTAAGAAAGAAGTGTTCCCACACAAGTCTCAGTTGGGAGATACACAGGAAGAAGGTTATGATTATTTTCATGCAGATATTTCTTCAGTACAGGCTGTTCCAGACATGTAGAGCTTGGTTTGTAGATAGAGAATATCAATGGACACATTTGATATGTGATGATCAGTTGTAGCCATGAAGACTTCATGATAGTACAGTGATAGATGGGTTAACATTGTGGATAGTTGAGTAGCAGAGTTATGGATAGTATGGACAAAGATGGATTCATAAGAACACTTAGAAGGTTTGGACAAATATATGATGGTGGATGAGAGTGTGATTTCATGACAGATTGGTTTAGAGACTAACTCAGAGACAATTGGATGATCTTGATAATGAAACATTTGAATGCTTAAACTTTGAATGTTTTTTATATATGTTAGTGATTTACATGAGGAAGAACCAATGGAAAAAAACTCCAAAAGGAAGAAGGTACATGAAGACCTACATTTTATCTACACGACATATTGTAGAGAAGTCAAGGGGAGAGAAATAGTCAAAGAAGAGATCAGAAGAGTGAAGACAAGGAGAGCATCCCCATGGAGAGTTCATCCAGGGAGAGCAGTCCAAGAGAAAGTTACCTTTTGTCAAAAGGGGAGAGAGAGTAATCAAAGGCATGGAAATGCAGAGAAGGAATAGAAGCATAAAAATGCAGATCAAGATAAGAGGCATGAAGATAGGAGGAGCATCCCCAAGGACAGTCTAAACAAGGGGAGAAGTCCCAAAGAGAGATACCATTTGCCATTGATTTCAAAGGGGTAGAGATAGAAACATTGATGAGGATTGATGGTCACAGAGGGAGCATAAGCATGAGTATTGTCATTTCTAAGTGTTTCCATCAATGTTGGTGTTTCCATCAATGCCAAAGGGGGAGAATGTTGGACAGTTGGTTAGGACAGTTGGTTGTCCTTTCATGTTTTGGGGTTTCAGGACTCCTGCATGCGAGCTCTCCCAGGCTCCTTGTCCTTCAAATTGCCGAAACCCGAAAAAGGGTTGAGGTTCTTGGCTACTCCCTTAACCTCTCTCCATGTGATCACTTCCTCGTGACCATGTGCTAATGCCAAAAGGCGCCTTTCGTGGTTTGGGACTTCAACATTCAAGAGTCTCGTCCCTTTACCTCTTGAAACCCCCAATCCCAGTCCTTCCCCAAACCAGTTCCGACCGTCCTGCGTCCTCCTCGATCAACAACCACAATCGTTTCGCAATTTCGCGAGTCAGGACTCCACGTCTCCTGACTCCTGGCCTCTCGAACACCCTGGTCCTGAAATGCCAAAAAGGGATTAACAATATTTGCTACCGGCTTTCACGATTCGGGCAACCGCGATGCGAGCGTTACTCCTTTCCCTTTCGAATCCCCGGTCCACGGAATGCCGAAATCTCTCTGTTGAGAGATCAATGGTCCATATCCCTCTTTAATCAATGGCTACGATCCCACTAGATCGACGAACCACATCCTTTCAGAGATTTCCCCGAAACCTTGCTTGCTTGCCACGTGTCCTCCTTGATGGACGATCCTAGTCCCTTTCATGATTTCTCCTTTCACGATTTCAATGACTCTTCACTCTCGATCTCCCATTGTCCGAATCCCCAAATTCCTGTAATGGCTCAGATCTTTTCAGGATTTCGTGAACCGGGAGTTCACGATGCAGTGACTCCAAAATCTCTTGTCACTCCAATCCCGAATTCTGATATGGGAACTCTTGTATGAGATCAATGACTGTCGTTGATCTGGATTTGACGGTTTCTATCCTTTCTGAGCTTTAGAATATTGGAAGATACTCGGCCCTAATTCCCTCACCACTCTGCGAGATCCAACGGCCCAAGTGATTTTGCACTTCTCCACGAAGCATCTCCACCGTCTGTTTCAGCTCCTCTCTTGCGCAACCTTCCAGAGGTTAAACTCTGTGCACCTTCCTCCGGATCTGATGGCTATCGATCCTTTGCACTAGATCTAATGGCCCAGATCTGTTTCTCTTCCTTGTGCACTTTCCTGCGTGCGTCTGGACGTAGATTTCAACGACCCAAATCTCACCTCTCCAGCTGATCTAACGATAGTTGTGCTCTACCTTGAGCATGCCCTTCTTCCTTTCCCTTGGAATATATCTTGCTCCAAAAGGCCTCGGCCTTTGTCTCTGCCGCAAAGCCTGTAACCTTGGCTCCCACTTGTATTCTTAAGAGGCGTTCCTCCTCCTAAACTTTATTTCTCTGAACCTCAAAGGTTCCTTCGAACTCTGCAACCTCTTGCAGGACCTTTGCATGAAATGGTTCTATCTCTTCTGAGCTTATCTGTGGCTCTGACCTCAAAGTGTCTCTATCCCTTTCTCTCTTTGAAGGAATGTAAGTGCCCTCTGGCAACTTCCTGCTCAAGCACGCTTTGCTAAGCCTGCAGGGTGTTCAGTAACCCTGTGAGTATCTCCTTATATGCCACTTCTCTTCTCTATGAACTCAAACAAGAGTTCCTTCTATGCACACTTGCACCAACTCAATGCCCACCTGGCAGATTTCTCCAGAATATTTAGTGACTCTTTCCTCTCACTGAACTCGAAATAGAGTTCTCCTCAATGCATCATGTGCATTTTCTCAATGCCCTCTTGGCAGAGTCTTTACAGAATTCTCAACAATTCTTCTTCTCCTCTCTATGCTCTCCTCTGCACAGTTTCTCCTTCAAGGTGTTCAACAACCTTGAGACTTCCTCTTGAGTCAATGACTTCAGTTGGTGCACCCTTCTGGCACATCTCTGTCTGAAATTCTGCAGAATTTAGAAGTGCACTCCTTGCACTGGCTTACAGAACCCGTAGTATTCTGTCATGCAACCTCTTGCATGAAGCCACAAAGAACCCAAACTTGAAATCAAAGAACTCACAGATAGGAAAATCTGTTTATCTCCTGCAGATGGAACTTAACATACATCTACAACATGAATGAACACACAACATTCATAAAAGACACATAAACACATAGAGACATTCATTCATAAACTCACAACCACATGAACAACAACATGCAGGAAAAATTGTTCTGTTTGTATTAATCAATAATGCCTGATTACAATGTGTTCGAGCTCGGACTGCAACAGAGTCTCTCTCTCTTCTCCTATCTCTCTATTCTCTCTATTCTTCTTACCTTACTGAAAACAAAAGGGGGCTCCTCGAGCACTTCCCTCCATCCTCACCAACTCTCATTAATTTACATTCAATTACATTGAATGGTTGTCTAGTTCAAATCGGATCTAGATCTCAGCCTTACAACCATTTAAGGAAAACTTTAAATTTTGAAAAATGAGAGGGTTTCACCTCTCTCCTTCCATTAAATCTGCTCTTGATGTGCTGTCTAGATGGTGCGTTGTTGGATTGGAGTGATGCTCCTACATCATACTCCACAATTGCAAAAATTCATGAGCTCCTGCTCATGAGCATCCCAACATGGCTATCAGAATCCACTTGGATCCCAAGCTCTCTTCTGGAGATGTCCATCCACTCCACTGCTTCGTTGCTGCTGCTGCGGTTGCATCCCTGCTACTATGGCAGGTTCTTCTCTGCTCGACTTCCTCTTTCTGATTGTTTCCTGTGCTGACCTCGACATCAGCCTCCTGATCTTCTCAATGACTTCGTCTAGCTGCTCCAGTGGTTGGATTTCTTTATGCAATCTCTTCTATTGCACTTCCTCCTTGAAAATGGGTAGATCGACTCGATCCTCCTTGTAATCTTCTCCATCTCCTGTGGCCTTATCTTGCCACTCTGGTGCAGATTCCAATTTTGCAGTCTCCTCACTGAGCTGTTGCTCAACTTCTCCCTTTGACAGCTTTGCTTCTTCCATTTCTCCTACTGGTGTATTTCCAACTTCCTCCAGTCGCTCCTTGGGCTGGTATTCTCCCTCTGTCTCCAACCTGATCTGTTGGATGTGCATGCCCTGCACCTTCACCCTTCTCTCCAAAGCTTCAATCTCTTCACACAAAACAACAAAATCTATGATGTCTGCTTCCTCCTCTTCTGCTTCTGTAGTCTCCAGTACTACAGTTACCTTCTGTTCAACTCCCTGGCTGAAAATTTCGAGCCATTCCAGCGAATGCTCATCTTCTTCTGCTGCAAGCTCCAGTGATGCAGTCATCTCCTTTTCAACTTCCTCGCTGAAAATTTTGAGCCATTCTTATGAATGCTCTTCTCCTTCATCTCCTTGGGAAAACGTCAGTGTCTTCTCCACTTCTTCTTTCATGATAGTTTCTGTTGCCTGTCCTTCTTCCTCTGCTGCACCTTCATCCTGTGCATCAGCCTCCACTCGGCTACTGGGTATGAATACTCTTATCCCTCCAATCATCAGAACGCTCTTCTAATTTTCCTTCTCTGTCAGCACTCCTTGCTGATATGAACTATCCTTTGAGTTAATGAGACTCTCAGACAGTCTCATCTGCTTTCCCCTACCCACTTGGCAATTTGAGAATTTTTTGCTGCCCACTTGGCAGTCTATGAGATCCAGTGATCCCATCTCATTGCCCACTTGGCAATCTGAACTTTCACCACTGCTCCCCTGGCAGTACGCAATACCTTCCACTGATCTATTTCCATTGCCCACCTAACAGTTTATGAGATCCTCTGTTAATCTCATACCATTTCCCTCCTGGAAATATGAATTTACATGGCTATCCTCCTGACAGTCTATGAGATCCTCCAATGATCTCATTTCATTGCCCACCTAACAATTTGAAAATTCATCCCTTCCCTCCTGGCAGTTTATGAGATCTGAAACTGATCCCTCTTCCTCATCATCACTGAGATTTCTCCCAGCTTCTGGTTCACACACATGAACCGCTTTCTCTATGTCTTTGAGGCTTTTAGTGTACCTCAGCCATCCTTTCAACAGTCTTCGTCGTCTTCTGGCCAACATTTCTTTGACTGGCCATTTCATCTTTGGTTTCATGGTCCATTCATATACCCAATGCGGCTTTGCATCCTGCTGCATTCGTAGTGCAAGCTCTTCCATTCTCGCCCTTATCTCGACGAGCTCTTTATCCATTTCATCTTTTCTCTGCTCTTGGTGGTTCTTCTTTCCACCGCGTCCATGGCCTTCAGTAGCCATCTTCCTGTTCCTGTCTTCCCTCCTGGAAAACTTGTTGCTGTCACTCTGCAACCGTGAGTGCTTCCAGCCTTTCCTACAATCCTCCTGACTATCTATTAACTGTTGCGCACCTTGCAACAATCATCACAAAGATTCAACACTCTGTCTTCCTTTTCGTCTGGCTCCCTCTACCTGCAATATATAGACAAAATCGATCTCTGATACCACTTTGATGCAGACCCCCCCACCTCAGTAGGGTTCTGTGACGTCCCGGTCTCTGGATCGTTCCAAATTATGATCCGAAATGGCTCTTCAGGCTCTTATTGGAACCCCTTGAACAAATCCACAGGTCCCTTTAATTCCCTGGCACAAGCCTTGAGAAAACCTATGCACGCGCTCAAATTTCGACACCCTTCTCTTTTCTAAACAACACTCCTTTCACGTTTCGGGGTTTCGGGACTCCTGCATGCGAACTCTCCCAGGCTCCTTGTCCTTCAAATTGTCGAAACCTGAAAAAGGGCTGAGGTTCTTGGCTACTCCCTTAACCTCTCTCCATGTGATCACTTCCTCGTGACCATGCGTTAACGCCAAAAGGCACCTTTCGTGGTTCGAGACTTCAATGTTCAAGAGTCTCGTCCCTTTACCTCTTGAAACCCTGAATCCCGGTCCTTCCCCAAACCAGATTCGACGGTCCTACGTCCTCCTCAATCGACGACCATGATCATTTCGTGATTTCGCGAGACGGGACTCCACGTCTCCTGACTCCTGGCCTCTCGAACACCCGGGTCCTGAAATGCCGAAAAGGGCTTAACGGGCTTTGCTACCGGCTTTCACGATTCGGGGAACCGCGATGCAAGTGTTACTCCTTTCCCTTTCGAATCCCCTGTCCACGGAATGCCAAAATCTCTCTGCTGAGAGATCAACGGTCCATATCCCTCTTGAACCAAAGGCTACAATCCCACTGGATCAACGACCCACATCCTTTCAGAGATTTCCCCGAAACCTTGCCCGCTCGCCACGTGTCCTCCTTGATGGACGGTCCTGGTCCCTTTCGCGATTTCTCCTTTCGCAATTTCGACGACTCTTCACTCTAGATCTCCCGGTGTCTGAATCCCCGAATTCCCATAATGGCTCAAATCTTTTCGAGATTTCGCGAACCGAGAGTTCACGATGCAGTGATTCCAAAAGATCTTGTCACTCTAATGCCCAAATTCTGGTATGGGAACGATTGTATGAGATCAACAACTGTCATTGATCCAGATCTGACAGTTGCTATCCTTTCTGAGCTTTAGAGTATTGGAAGATACTCGGCCCTAATCCCCTCGCTGCTCAGCGAGATCCAATGGCCCATGGGATTTTTCACTTCTCCACGAAGCGTCTCCACCGTCCGTTTCAGCTCCTCTCCTGTGCAACCTTCCAGAGGTTAAAATTTGTGCACCTTCCTCCAGATCCGATGGCTATCGGTCCTTTTCACTAGATCTGATGGCCTAGATCTATTTCTCTTCCTTTTTCACTTTCCTACATGCGTCTAGATGTAGATTTCAATGACCCAGATCTCGCCTCTCCAATTGATCTAACGGTAGTTGTGCTCTACCTTGAGCCTGTATGTCATCTGAAAAATGAGGATTTATGAGTGCGTTGACGATGTGCTTGGCGACGTGGAATATGGGGCACTCAGATTGCCGCGTTTCCGTAACCCAAGCCAAGGATGGAATTTGATGGGTAATTTTCCTGTCAAATACAGTTAATAATTTCGTATAACCGTCAAATTTCTTCTTAAAAACATGCAGAATGGGCATTTGGCGAGCTTGTCAATCTTGAAATTCCAACCATGTCCCAAACCCCCGTTCTGTCCACCGACAATTAGCGTGCATAATCTATCCTATGTGGATGCCACTATTGATTCAGTTACAGTCCGATACAACGATCAAATTTGGACCCATCCCAACCCTTCTAAAGGGTTCCTGCTTATCAGAGAAGGGTTTGTCCAAATTTTCCCTTCAAAAGAAATTTAAGAATTAAATTTTACATGTCCATTGGGAAGTGAAGTGTAGAATTAATTATAATCTTTCAAAAGAAGGGCAATCTTATAAATAACCCGTCAAAATTAATTTTAGGATTCACCAAAGAATCTACCAAATCTAGGATTTAACATCTATATTAAAGGATCCAGAGTTGGGACGATTTCAAACTTGATCCGGAGTCAAACCTCATGTTGGAAGATATGCTATAATTACACCCCACCTCAGGATTGTTTTACCTCCGTGCCTCCCTATTCTTCACATGCCATCTGGTATTCTTGTATCACTTTTAATTTGGTGTTAAATGAAATTTCGGGCACATAAATCCTTACACAATATCCATTGTTCATATTGATCCTATAGTTGGGCTCAACTTTTTGAAGCTCATCGTTTCACCCTAGCTCACTCTCATTCTCTCATTTGATGTTTCACCACTGCTCCTTGAAGC
>ML783015.1:1216246-1227571 GCA_009831015.1 Picea engelmannii
ACCGGGTTGCTGAACCTCCATGTGATGGTGGGGATCGAGTTGAACCGAGTTGCTGGGTTGCTGAACCTCAACATGGTGGGGATTGAGTTGAACCTCACCGGGTTGCTGAGCCTCAACATGGATAATGTGGTGGTGGGGATCGAGTTGAACCGCACCGGGTTGCTGAGCCACAATGGTGGGGTGCTCATGAACAATATGATGAGTTTCTGACATTTCCAAGCTGCGGCAGCTGTGATTCCGGTGCGACCCTAATTGGCAAAACCAAGCATAATACAATTAGTTCCTGAGAAGCCATGGCAAAACCAAGCATGATGGGGCGATCGAATTGACTAAACAATGCCAGAAATGTTGATACTTATGTAATTAAGCTAAAGAAACTAAAGAGGGGGCCAAAACCAAGGCGAGAAGCCATGGCAAAACCAAGGGGGCAAAACCAAGGCGAGAAGCCATGGCAAAACCAAGCATAATGGGGCGATCGAATTGACTAAACAATGCCAGAAATGTTGATACTGAGAAAGAGGCATGCAAGAAGAAGTAGATCCAACATAATTGTACAGAAACTAAAGATGTATTAGAATGAGCTCTTGCATTAGAATTACCTCTGAAATTAAGCTACAGAAATCTAAAGAAGAGTACTAGAATGACCTGTGTATTATAATATCTCTGAAATGAACCTTCGGAAAAAAAACTCGAGACGAATATTACAATTACTTATGTAACTAAGCTAAAGAAACTAAAGATGATAATTTTACCTCTGAAATTAAACTATGCGAGCTAAAAAGGCCGAATCTCAGAATTACCTCTGAATAAATTGAGCAATAGTGTTCCCGAGAGCCGAATAGAACAAATAACAGAGAAAACGGAGCAGGAGTACCAGAACCAAGAGCAAATAACAGAGCAAACGAAGGAGGGGTATTCCGGCATAATACTATGCAGGTTGAGATAATCACAGGGGGTTGAATTGAGGGGTGTTTATGATTTGGAATTGAGGTGGTTGAATTGAGGGGAATTTGGAATTGAGGTGGGGAATTGAGGGGTATTCCGGGTATTTAGTGGACAGCATGTGTTCAGGATTGCGATCAGCAAAAAGCAAAAGGTGATGCTTCAAAGACAGTTGGCATGATTCGCTCATGTTGCTCAACTTTAGGATATGTTGAGATAAACTTTCTCTCAACTTTAGGATTTGGAATCGAGTTGCTAGTGGGACAACATGAACATTCGCCAGCTACTATGTCTTACAATCATAAACTTTTTCTCGTCTGTAGGACTAAAGTTTTTCTCAATCATGGGTATCCACTAAATACCCTTAGCGAATAACAAAGCAAAAGGGTGTCCCCGAAAGGGTGTCCACTAATTAAAACATCTACTTTCTCACCATGGTTTGGAGTTCTGCATCCATACTCAACTTATCACAACATTTATTTTAAAAGCATGATTAAATATCAGATAAGTTGGTCCTTGGAGGATATCCAAAAAGGATTTTAATTTGCTCTTATGGTTCATAGTTTTTTGTATCTCCACATAAGCTAATAAACTCACTTGTGGGTAACAAAGTTGCACACAAAGTAATGCAAGAGAAAGAAGGAATGGAATTTAAAAACCATAAACAAATGCTAATAATTTTGTCAATACCTAATAGAAAGACATGAGAACTTATGTTATTTGATAGAGTGAAAGTATTCAAAAAAATATGAAATTAGTTTATTGGATGATCCATAAAAGGTTCACTCAATACATCTCTTACCTTAGTTTATTAAATATAGTAAACCCAAACAAAAAGAATGATGACTATGAATAAATACTTAATTTGATTCATAGCTTGAGTTATGCAACTCTGACACCAAATTTGATTCAACAAATGTTGTAGGCCCATTGACAATACACAACTAAGCTACTACAAGTTGCAATGTTACTTCCCAACTTGAGTCATCAGGAACAAAATAGGCACATAATGGCCCTACAATCAGAAGAGCAATTGCTAAATTTAGAAGCTCTCTAGGTGTGTTAGGATCATTGACTATTGAAAGTATACCTAGCTCCCCCGCTTTTGAAAGAAGACCCAAGCTTTCAAATTTAGAAAGAGAGAAACCTAACTTTTCAGCAACAGATAATAGGCCTGCCTTTTCTACTTTGGTTAGCAATCTCAGTTGTTCTGACGCAACCTACCCTCGGCGGCAGTCGCTCCACCAGGATCTCCACTTCCCTCGGCCCGAAGAGCTTTGATGCTCCTCCAATCCCGTATCGGGACCTCGTGTCACCCACAGGACACTCTGTTGATCTCCCGGCAACTATCTCGGGAAATCGGGTCTCGCAGTATCGCGCACCCTGGGTGCATTCCTCGTGCACTTTGAAACTCCGATCCCTGATCCCCGATGTCAACGGTCAACCCTTTAATATATCAGGGATTTCCCTCTCGGGGAATCGGCGCATGAAAGGTAGCGAGTCACTCACCTTTCAAAACTCCGAACGCCGATGCGCGATGCCACGTGTGGTACTCCACACACTCTTCGTGGGACCCGTCACAACTCGCGGTCTCACGGTTTCTCCGTGCTCCTTTCGACCTTTCAAATGCCGAAGTGTCGAGTCCCGAGTCCTCGGGATCTCGTGCCACCTGTCCTTCCGACGATCTACGGATCTGATTAAATCGGGGGATCGCGACTCGCGATTTCGACGTGCATATGTTTCTTGCACTCGTCAACCCTGATATGCCGATATGAAATGGCAAACGGACTCCTCCGTGCACCTGTGCGTTAATTCCCTCGCAGCTCCTCCGCGATCTGACGGTCTACAGGATTTCGCAAATCTCCGAGACGATTCTAAAGTCGTCGATTCTCTTCCTCTTGAGAATCCTAAGACCTCCAAGTTTTCCCTTGGTTCAAATCTCTCCCAGGCCCGTTCCTACGACATGAACGAGGAACTATTCCTCCTGAGCTGAATTCTCTCTGACTCCTTTAGAGATCTTCGAGCACGCTCCCTGTGCTCCTCCTTCAACCTCTTCAATGTGTTGAAGTCCTCCCTTGCTCTGGGCACTCACAGCCACCGTAACTCCGGCCTGCTCCTCTCAGACTCCCTACTGAGACTTCGATTCGACCTGCACTCACCTGCACGGTTCGAATGACCCAACACAACTCTCGGACAGATGAGAATGAGAGTTTGACTGTAGAGCCTCCTCAACGCACTCTATGCAGAGGAATTCAACTGCACTCTATGCAGGAATCTCCTGGCTCGAACAGAGAAACAATTAAAACTCATTCACTCAAGCATTCCGAATTCAATTCTTCCACAAGATCACATAAACAGCATATGAAAGAAGTGCGTAACAAGAAGCAAATAAGCAAAGGCATAATATCAACAACACACAGAGAATAATCACAGCCATGGAATTGAATTAGGGCTTTCCTATTAATTCAATAAATGTACATGGGGATTCTTCACAATTCTCTGTTCTGTTCTCTCCTTGCTCCTGTATGAATGAATGCTAATAATACAATGATACAAAGGAGGGTGCCTATATTCCGTTTTCCCTCTCGAGAGCAAAACTGTCTAATCTACAGTTAATTATTCTATCTACTTGCATTAATTCTAAGTAAATGCCTCAGCTACCTAAGGACGAGAGCTTATCTTCTCAAGGTCCGTTACAATGTACAAGTGCGCTTATCACATCAAAACATTAATGTTTGGCGCAGTCAAAATATTACAAGGTTTCAAAATTTAAATGCTAGCGGTGTCCAGTTGTTCCTTTGCCTCCACGCGCTGGCTCGCTTGATCAAGGTGTGGATGCTCCTGCATCATACTCCTCGGCTCAAAAGATTTCATGGGCTCCTGTCCATGAGCTCCTGTATACTATGCCCATGCTTTTGTATGACTGCCTCTGTCTCCCAGCTTGCATCCTCCACTGGGTGATTCTTCCATTTCACCAGGTATTCAAAATATTGTTTCCTCCTGGTCTTCCTTCCTATTCGCTTGTCCAGTATGCACTCCATCTCAGGTTTCTGTGCAACTGGCAACTGCTTCTGCCACTGGACCACTGGTTCCTCAGTGCCTGGTTCTGCATCCCTGTAGGGGTATAAATCCAAAATATTGAAAATCGGAGATATCCCAATGCCCTCTGGCAACTCAAGCTCGTATGCATTCTGCCCAAATTTCTTCAGGACCTTGCACGGCCCAATCTTTTTCATTTTGAGCTTGTTATACGTTCTCCTCGGGAACCTTTCCTTCCTTAAGTGTGCCAGAACCATGTCTCCAACTTCGAACTGAAGCTGTCTCTTCTTCTGATCGGCTCTGCGCTTATATTCCTGATTCGAATTCTGTAGTCGTTGCTTCACCTCCGTGTGAAGTTCTTGCATCGCCTCAGCGAATTCCTCCGATCTCGCGCTGCTAGTCTCAGTCTGTTCTGACTCCCTGAGCTCAGAAACCCCTCTCGGTTGTGTCCCATACAAAATTTGAAATGGGCTCTTACCTATACTCCGATTCACTAAATCGTTGTACGCGAATTCTGCCTGTGGCAGGATCTGATCCCAACTGGTGTGATGCTCCACCACTAAGCTTCTCAATAAGTCCCCCAGACTTCTGTTGACCACTTCTGTCTACCCATCAGTCTGCGGATGGTAAGAAGAGCTGAATGCCAAGTCAGTCCCCAGCTTCTTCCATAGTGTCCTCCAAAAGTGACCAATGAACTTTGTATCCCGATCCGAGACTATGCTCCTGGGCAATCCATGCAACCGCACGATCTCTTTGAAAAACAAATTTGCGATGTGTGTCGCATCGCTTGTCTTGTGACACGGAATGAAATGTGCCATCTTCGAGAACCTGTCCACCACCACAAAAATGGAATCAACTCCATGCTGCATTCTCGGTAAACCCAAAACAAAGTCCATACTAATGGCTTCCCACGGCCTCTCAGGTACAGGCAAAGGCTGATAGAACCCTGTGTTCTGCTTTCGGCCTTTCGCGTGTTGACATATCCTGCACCTGTCAACAAACCTCTTCACATCTGCTCGCATGCCTGGCCAAAAATAAGATTCGCTCAGCTTGGCGAATGTTTTGTCATGCTCGAAATGTCCTGCTAACTCACCGCTGTGCTTTTCCTTCACCAAATTCTCTCTCATAGAGCAATATGGAATGCACAGTTGATTGCCCTTGAATAGAAATCCATCCTGGATTAGATACTCTAGCCACGGGCTTCTATCCCTGAGCATCAGATTTTCGGCTGCCTCATAAGCTTCTCCAAAATCAACATCACCTGCATACATATCTTTCAAGTTCTCAAAACCCAGTGTTTTGATCCTGAATTCCTGTATCAGCAAACATTTCCTGCTCAAGGCGTCAGCTACCTTATTAGCAGTCCCCGAAATGTGCTTTATCACAAATGTGAAGTTTTGCATATACTCTACCCACTTCGCATGCTTTTGGTTCAGCTTCTCTTGCTGACTTACAAACTGCAATGTGTGATTGTCGCTGTACAAAACGAACTCCTTGGGGATCAGGTAGTGCCTCCACTTCTTCAATGCCTAGACAATGGCATAGAATTCTTTGTCGTACGTGGAGTACTTCAACTTTGCATCATCCAACTTCTCACTGTAGTATGCTACAGGTCGGTCATCCTGACTCAAGACCCCTCCAACAGCATATCCACTAGCGTCACACTTCACCTGGAAGGTCTTCTGAAAGTCTGGCAGCACCAAGACTGGCTGCTCTGTTATCTTCTGCTTCAACAGATTGAAGCTCCTTTCAGCATCGGCTGTCCACTGAAAAACTTTATGCCGCTTCTTCACAGTGTCCATCATCGCGGTGCTAATTCCACTAAAGTTCCGAATGAATTTTCTGTAGAAGCTTGCCAATCCATGGAAGCTCCTTACCTCAAAAACATTTCTCGACGATGGCCAATTCCTGATTACTTCAACCTTCTCAGGATCCATCTTTAATTCATTTGATGAGATCACAAAACCCAGATATATGAGTTCTGTCTGCATAAATGAGCACTTCTTCAAATTTATCAGCAGCTTCTCCTGCTGTAGCCTTCTCATCACAATGGCTAAGTGTCTCAAGTGTTCCGCCTTGGTCTTGCTGAAAATCAAAATATCATCCAGGTATACCACCACAAACTTGCCAATGAATTCCCTCAGGACTTCATTCATCAGCCTCATAAAAGCGCTTGGCGTGTTTGTCAACCCAAACGACATGACCAGCCATTCGTACAAACCTTCATTTGTTTTGAATTCCGTCTTCCATTCATCTCCCTCTCTCATCTGGATCTGATGATATCCTCTCTTGAGATCTATCTTTGAAAAATAATTTGCCCCACTCAGGCAATCCATCAAGTCGTCCATTCTCAGCAGTGGAAACCTATACCTGATGGTGATCTTATTGATCGCCCTGGAGTCTGTACACATCCTCCAGCCTCCATCTATTTTTCGGGCTTAGTATTGTTGGAACAACACATGGACTAAGACTCTCTCTCACCAGTCCTTTGTCCTGCAGATCTTGCACCTGCCTTTTGACTTCCTCGTTCTCCTGAGGTGTCAACCTGTACGCTGCCTTATTTGGAAAACTTGCCCCGGGTATGAGGTCAATATGATGACTCACACTCCTCATCGGTGGCAACGAACGAGGTAGTTCGTCCACGATGATGTCAGCAAACTCTCCCAGCAGTTGCTGAATCTCCTCTGGCAAGTCGTCCACTCTGGTGCTTGTCAGAACAATCCTCGGTTTCCTGACAACAAAGAACTGTGGGTTTTCATCTTTCTCCAACTCTGTGAGAAGCTCTTTCCCACTCATGAGAAGTATTGTGCTGCTAACCTCTGGTTTCACTTCCTTATCTTTTATCGGCAGCAGTTTATAAACCCTTCCATCCTTCTCCAAGGTGTATGTGTTCATCCTCCCGTCATGAATCACATTTCTGTCATACTGCCATGGTCTACCCAACAGTATATGACATACGTCCATGGGAATAACATCACACAAAATCTCATCATGATAATTCCCAATTTTAAATTTAACTAAGCATTGTTTAGTGACACTTACCCGGTGTCCTTTCTGTAACCACGAGACTTTATATGGACTCGGGTGCTTAGTTGTTGTCAGCTCCAATTTCTCCACCATCTCGGTCGAAACGAGATTATCAGTGCTCCCACTGTCAATGATGACTTTGCATTTCCTGTCCTTGCCTGTACAAGCCGTTCTGAACAGTCTGCTCCTCTGCACTGAGCTATCCACCTCCTTCTCAGGCTTCAAAAGGATTTTATGCATCCCCAGCGATCTTCCGCTGTCGGCATCTTCGCTGTCCACGTCACGCCTCTGTGCCTCAGCGACGTGAGCTTTTCCTCTGTCCACCTTCCTCTCTGGACAGTCCATGGCTTTATGACCGTATTTACCACACGTAAAACATGTGATAATTCCTCCTCGACCTCTACCTCGACCTTGAGTACGAGGAAATGTATTCACGTCAGCATATCCTCCTTGTTGATCCCCCTGCTGCCTCCTCGGCTCAAAATTTTGCTGCCTCTGCTGTGAGGTTCCACCTCTTTCAGTTTTTCCCTGAGGCTTCTTCCACTCCTCCTTGGGCTTTTGAGTTTTCTCCTGGGCAATTTCCTTGCCCCTGGGCTGACTCCTGCCTCGCCCCCACTGTCCCTGCTTGCGGCTCAGCTTTTCTTCTGCTTTTAGAGCCATCTGATACACATCCTCAACTGTGCGGATGGTAACCATGCTCAACTCGTCCTAAATGTCATACCTGAGACCATTCAGGTACCTTGCCACCTTTTCATCATCACTCTCCCAATGACCAGCTCGAATGTTGAGCCTGTAGAATTCCTCGGTGTATTCTTTCACCGTCATCAACTTCTGTCTCAGTTTCTACATGCGCCTGAACATAGTGATCTGATAGTCTCTCGGAATGAACTTCGCCTTCATCTTGGCGATCATCCGATCCCAGCTCTTGATCTTCTGTTTGCCTTTGAAATGCCTGTCTGCCTGCAGCTCATCCCACCATAAGGCTGCATGTCCCTTCAACTTGGTGACATCATGTCTCACTTTCTTGTCCTCTTCGATATCTTCATAATCGAAGTAGGTGTCGAGTGCTCGGATCCAATCCAGCAACTCCTCTGCGTTTAGACTTCCCTCATAGACGGGAATGTCCATCTTTGTCTTCGAGCTCATCCTCGAAATGGCTCTGATCAACCTCTCTGTTGATGCATCCTTTGCTGAGACCTCCCCTTGGTCATGTCCAGCTTCCTCCTCAACTTCGGAATCGCTGAACTCCACCGCGCCAGCTCCACGCCTCTGGGTGGTCTCCATCTCTTCGAGTCTCACCCTGAGATCTCGAATTTGGCGCTCCATTTCTGGGTTGCCTGCTGGCCTACCCCTTCTTCGCGCGTCCCTGTCTTCACGATCAGGTGACTACCTCTCCCTTCTAGGCGGCATTATGTCTCCTCTGCCCCTGCTTCAGAAAGCAAAAATACACCCGCTCTGATACCACTCTGACGCAAGTCGTGTGTATCATAGTACCCTTCTTTTCTCCTTACGCCTGAAATACACAGACAAGTTCTAGGCTCTGATACCACTCTGACGCAACCTACCCTCGGCGGCGGTCGCTCCACCAGGATCTCCACTTCCCTCGGCCCAAAGAGCTTTGATGCTCCTCCAATCCCGTATCGGGACCTCGTGTCACCCACAGGACACTCTGTTGATCTCCCGGCAACTATCTCGGGAAATCGGGTCTCGCAGTATCGCGCACCCTGGGTGCATTCCTCGTGCACTTTGAAACTCCGATCCCCGATCCCCAATGTCAACGGTCAACCCTTCAATATATCGGGGATTTCCCTCTCGGGGAATCGGCGCATGAAAGGTAGCGAGTCACTCACCTTTCAAAACTCCGAACGCCGATGCGCGATGCCACGTGTGGTACTCCACACACTCTTCGTGGGACCCGTCGCAACTCGCGGTCTCGCGGTTTCTCCGTGCTCCTTTCGACCTTTCAAACGCTGAAGTGCCGAGTCCCGAGTCCTCGGGATCTCGTGCCACCTGTCCTTCCGACGATCTACGGATCTGATTAAATCAGGGGATCACGAATCTCGATTTCGACGTGCATGTGTTTCTTGCACTCGTCAACTCCGATATGCCGATATGAAATGGCAAACAGACTCCTCCGTGCACCTGCGTGTTAATTCCCTCGCAGCTCCTCCGCGATCTGACGGTCTACGAGATTTCGCAAATCTCCAAGATGATTCTAAAGTCGTCGATTCTCTTCCTCTTGAGAATCCTCAGACCTCCAAGTTTTCCCTTGGTTCAAATCTCTCCCAGGCCCGTTCCTACGACATGAACGAGGAACTATTCCTCCTGAGCTGAATTCTCTCTGACTCCTTCAGAGATCTTCGAGCACGCTCCCTGCGCTCCTCCTTCAACCTCTTCAATGTGTTGAAGTCCTCCCTTGCTCTGGGCACTCATAGCCACCCTAACTCCGGCCTGCTCCTCTCAGACTCCCTACTGAGACTTCGATTCGACCTGCACTCACCTGCACAGTTCGAATGACCCAACACAACTCTCGGACAGATGAGAATGAGAGTTTGACTGTAGAGCCTCCTCAACGCACTCTATGCAGAGGAATTCAATTGCACTCTATGCAGGAATCTCCTGGCTCGAACAGAGAAACAATTAAAACTCATTCACTCAAGCTTTCCGAATTCAATTCTTCCACAAGATCACATAAACAGCATATGAAAGAAGTGCGTAACAAGAAGTAAATAAGCAAAGGCATAATATCAACAACACACAGAGAATAATCATAGCCATGGAATTGAATTAGGGCTTTCCTATTAATTAAATAGCTGTACATGGGGATTCTTCACAATTCTCTGTTCTGTTCTCTCCTTGCTCTTGTATGAATGAATGCTAATAATACAATGATACAAAGGAGGGTGCCTATATTCCGTTTTCCCTCTCGAGAGAAAAACTGTCTAATCTACAGTTAATTATTCTATCTACTTGCATTAATTCTAAGTAAATGCCTCAGCTACCTAAGGACGAGAGCTTATCTTCTCAAGGTCCGTTACAATGTACAAGTGCACTTCATCACATCAAAACATTAATGTTTGGCGCAGTCAAAATATTACAAGGTTTCAAAATTTAAATGCTGGCGGTGTCCAGCTGTTCCTTTGCCTCCATGCGCTGGCTCGCTTGATCAAGGTGTGGATGCTCCTGCATCATGTTCCACCCTTGAATGAGAGATCAACATATGATATATCCATAAACAAACAACAAAAAGGAAAAAAAAACCTATGCAAAGAATGGGGTTTGAGATTACCTTGTCAACTCTCTAACTGTAAAAAGTAGTGGGATGTATTATGTGACTATGGTAGCCTTTGATCTCGTCCAAGTCCTTGCCAATATGCTCTTCTCAAAACCCAACAAACTCATCTCTCAAAACCCTATCCTTAGATGCATGAATGATAAAATGGAATGTGAAAGATGAGGAAGAAAAACTCCTAATTTTGTATAGAAAGAAGATTACATAAAGCATATTTAAAAGGTATTCGTAAATTAAAATTTCATCTTGTAAAGTGATTGGAACAAAATTTAGACTTCTAAATAAGTCAATGCATTGAAGGTATCCAAAACCACCTGAGAGAAACCATGGTGCTTCTATTTCCATTCTACTTCCTAAAATCCAATGCTTTTTTTTCATGGAATCTGCAAAAATGTTGGTATCGCATAGAGAAGAAGTCGAAGAGTCCCTGATAATTTCGTCAAACACATACCAGCCTAACTGACGTGAACTCGACAGTTTCTCAACCCAGAATGTTCATTTGCAGGTCCAACTTCCATAATGCCTGTCATTCATCTTTATTGAATTCCCTGAAATTCAGTGGTCTGCATTCACTCCATCCATCTCTTACCTCAAAATATTAAGCGCAGTAAACCCAAACAAAAAGAACGATGAATATGAATAAATACTTAATTTGATTCTTATCTTGAGTTCTACAACTCTGACATCAAATTTGATCTGGAAAATATTGTAGGCCCACCAAAAACAAACAACAAAGTTACTACAAATTGCAATGCTACTTCCCAACTTGAGTCATCAGGAACAAAATAGGCACATAATGGCCCTACAATAAGAAGAGCTATTGCTAGATTTAGAAGCGCTCTAGGTGTGTTAGGATCAGTGACTATTGAAGGTATACCTAGCTCCTCTTCTTTTGAAAGAAGACCTTGGCTTTCAATTTTAGAAAGACAGAAACATAACTTTTCGGTAGGAGATAATATGCCTGCCTTTTCTACTTTGCTTAGCAATCTCAGTTGTTCCACCCTTAAATGGAAAAGGGTATAAGA